>FTLJ01001191.1:0-39525 GCA_900155495.1 Porogramme epimiltina | reverse complement strand
GTTCGGCCCCCGCCCTCGGACCCAGCGGCCTTTCTCCCCTTCCAGGTCTTCACATCGCGGAGAAGTCATATGATGCTTTCATGTCGAACTCCACGCCGCTCTCCTCTCCGGTTTTATTCGGGCTCAAAGCAGACAGCGGAGCCATTTGCACGATCGGCATCGGGCGCTGCCAGTGCCCGTTGGGCCAGAACTATGGGGCTCTTGCCCTCCTCGTGTTAGACGCCACCGGAGAATCCGTCTGGCCTTTCAACGACGAGCATCTTGAGCACCCGCAGCATGACGAAAGCCATATCCGCTCGTGGGCGTTCCGTGCCGGGACGGCGTCTGCGGACGTCACCTTTCCCAATCTCGAACGTCCGAAACTCCGCATTACGCTCAGAAGGAGTGGTGTCTCAGAAGACGGTGGCGAGCTGCGCTTCCGCATCCATGTCGAGGTTCAAAGCGAGCACCAGGGTCCAAACCTACGGTTCAACCAGCGCCCTCCGTCGCCCGCGAACCCAAGGTTTGCCGTTTCAGGACGCATCGGTGTGAGTGTTTACGTATGAGCCGTTTTGAGCTGTTCTTACTAATTCACGCTGCCACAGCTCCTAGGCTCGCGGAGAACTGGTAACGTACCTGTACGGGCAAGGACCTGAGGGCGTGTCCTGTCGAGGCCTACTCACAAGATGATGCTAAACGTGGACTTATCTTCGCCGCTCCCGTCCAATGTGGGACGCTATTTGCTAATATTGAATCTGTTACACTACCCTGCCCTACTGCGCACGTTGTAATGTACTTGGATGGGAGACAATCACTGTAGCGCGTCGTGGTATAAGACGGACGTCGTCAAAATTTTGGTCGCGTGTGATAATCTAATTGTTTGATCTGCACAACACTACTTCACGTTGTATGTATCTTATGGAAGGCACGATACCTGCTTAGAAAAAGTTGGATGGGGTAGTTGAACATTGGAGCACGCAGATTCGTGACCGGAGCCGGGAGAGCGCGAGCAGCGAGCAAGCGCCCTATAGCCGACTGGGCCTCGCTCCCCCTCAGCCCTGCGCGACAAATCGTTCTACACTTATCGTCTTTCGTTACACACGGCACATTGTCCCAAGGCGCATATCCTTTCTCCATCGGCATCCGACCCAGACGTTACGCGTTCTCTGTCACACAGCCCTCTCATCCTCATCGCCCGGCCTCGAAACCATCACAAGCCACTGGCAAGCCGACCTATGCGATCCGCCACGATGTTGGACACGTTAGGAGGGCCGTTTGGATGCCAGACATCGGATGAAATACCAGGATACAAGGTTCGGCTCTTTTCCCTCCTGCCATATCTCTTCTCCTTCCCTGTGGCTGCGGAATACTCGTCCACGCTTGTGAGGAGGGGCATTATTGAGCTAGCGAAACCACGCATTGTGAAAGACATTTCGCTCTGAAAATCTTTCACTGGCGTCTTGTGCTTGTCACTGTGAGCGTTCATGACCATGATTTCACCGTTTCTACCAGCGATCTCTGTGCCTGGTGGCCTTTCTACTGACATACTCGTTGAGCCGCGGAGCATGGAATGCACCACGGCGCGATGTGTGACTTAGACTAGAGCGCACTGTAGAACCCCTCACACGTGTGATCCATGTGTCTTCGTTTCGCCACAGCGTGTTTTGCATTTCCGACCTCTCCCAGTCACCCTTATTGATGCACATCTTTAGATGATCATGCAAGTGTCAGAAGCACTCATCCATAGTGGCATGTCCGATACCTGGAGGTGGGCTCACGGGTGCTCGAATGCTCCCCTTCGAAGCAGTGACTGGTTGGACGTTCGTCTCTATCTCCAAGGTCCGTCATATGCCATGTGTCTGCCTCATGGCTTTTATGAACGTCTAGGCCTCGATTAGCGCATTCTATTACCTAAACCTCAATCGTCACTCCGACGGCGACATTCGGAACCGTGCAAGGATTGATAGCGCGCTTCAAGTTTCCTACCCGTTCTCTGCTTCCACCCTTGCCCTACGCTTAAGTGAGAGGAGGTCATGCCTTGTTCCCCGGGACTAGCCTAGAGCAAGTAAGTAGACTGAATATTGACTCATCGCCGTGTTTCGATATAGCTGACGTCCTCCCGTTAGATCTCAGGAGGCACCTCATGCTCACTTACGTCTTATGCCATCCACTGCACGATGGTACGGCAGTGATGAGGCGGGAATAAATACGGCTATGCGATTGTCAAGCGAGATACCCTCGGAAGTGAGTGGCTATTAGTGGCGGATTGTTTCCTACAGGGTGATGGGCTTGGTTCTAACCTCGTGTCGGCGTTCGCAGCATAAGGCACGCGTCTTGTTAATAGGAAGGGCTGCGCATATAGCCTCAGCGGGCTGAGCGATTCCGTCTTCCTCCCGTCCTCCAATCTGAGAACCCCTCTCTTGCTTACCTCGGTACGTTTTATCCCCGCCAATGCATTGCTGGCGTTCATGAGTTTTAGAAGTTATGCGACTACTAGAAACCAACACAGGGAGATTCCATTACATTAACAGTTCTCGTGACGCGTCATATGCCGTCCTCTCGCACGTGTGGCAGAAGAACGAGGATTCAAGCCTCGACGCCGAACAGACCTTCTACGAGGTCCGCCAGGTCCAGGATTCGACTGCTCAGCATGAAAGCGCACTTCCCAGACTACACTACAAGATACGTCGCTTCTGCGCCGTCGCGCGAGACGCCGGCTTCAAGTTCGGCTGGGTCGACACCTGCTGCATTGACAAGCTCAGTAGCTCGGAAGTTTCAGAAGCTATCAACTCCATGTTCAGCTGGTACCGTGACGCAGGCGCCTGTTACGTTGCCCTCCCCGACGTGGACGAAGGGCCCGAAGCTATCCGCGACGAACAATTCCGCAACAGCGTTTGGTTTACACGCAGTTGGACCCTCCCGGAACTCCTCGCCCCCAGAGTTGTCATCTTCCTCACCACCCGGTGGTCCATCATCGGTTCTAAGCACACGCTCTCGCCTCTCATTGAGGACGTGACTGGTATCGACCGGGACATCCTCATGCTCGACCGGTCCCTCTTTGACGTTCCCGTTGCCTGTCGCCTGTCATGGGCTTTCAAGAGGACGGCGACGGTAGAAGAAGATACCGTCTACTCTTTGATGGGTGTCTTAGGAGTCAACATACCGACTATTTACGGCGAAGGAAGCTCGGCTGCCTTCTCCCGGTTGCAAGAGGAGATCCTACGCCGCATCCCGGATCAGTCAATCCTTGCGTGGGGTTCGCTAATCGACACTCTAGACCATCCTCTCGCACTCGACGCCGCCTCCTCGAACCATAACTTCGTCTCCCGTCTGGGAAGCATTGTACGCCGTTTATCACGTTCGCTCAGACAGCTCGTCTATCTCTTTCCCTCCGGTGGTGGACGTGCGTCCCAAGCTCGTGGCAACCCTCATGCTTCCAATCCAGGCCAACGTCTCGCTACATCTCCCAGTGATTTTGCAGCGTGGTCCTGTCTAGGGATCTCTGAGCGGCCGGCGGGCGACCGTCGCGACCCTTCGCACAAACTCTATCCAGCCCAATACGCTCGGCCCTTTCGACGTGTTCTCACACGCCATCTCCGACGTCCTCCACTTTCGATCATCACTTCACAGACCCCTACTGAGGGAGATGAAGGGAGTGTTCGTCGTTCGGAGCGATCTCGAGATGGCCATGCGACCCGCTCCAAGCAGCCATCCGAACTTAGTAGCCCGGGGCTCACGCGACACGGATCTTTCCGTGCGAAGGTATGTTTTACACGTCATCTCATGTAGGAGTGTGCTAATCATATCACAGAGGCCTATGCGACTGCTAGACACCAAGACCGGGCGATTCCAGTACATCGATGACCCCCCACCAGGGTCTTACGCCGTGCTGTCCCATGTGTGGTCAAAGGAAGGAGACCCGACTCATACGCCGGAACAAACGTACCAAGACCTACTCAAGCTTCAGACACCTGCCACCCGCAACACTGACCTTCTTGGCAGTCTCTCGGAGAAGATCCGTCGATTTTGTGCCATCGCCAGTGAGGACGGCTTTCAACTCGGTTGGGTCGACACCTGCTGCGTCGACCAGTCGAACGCCGCCGAGGTATCCGATACCCTCGGGTGCATGTACGACTGGTATCGCTTCTCCGGCGCGTGCTACGCATTCCTCGAAGACGTCGACTTCTCTACCAGCGCAGATGAACTATCACAATCTCTCCGCGTTAGCAAATGGTTCACACGAAGCTGGACCCTCCCCGAGCTTCTCGCCCCGAACGTCGTTCTATTCCTCTCGTCACAGTGGAAGCCCGTCGGCACGAAGCACACACTCGCCCCCATTATCGAGAGCATCACCGGGATAGACCGCGCTATCCTCACGCTGGATCGCCCGCTAGATTCTGTCTGTGCGGCACAGCGGATGTCGTGGGCCTCCTGTAGGAATGCCACACGCGAAGAGGACCAGGCATACTCATTGATGGGCCTTTTCGACATTACTCTGCAGGCATCGTACGGCGAAGGGGGCCAGGCGTTCATACGGTTGCAGGAGGAGATTATCAAGCAAACCCAGGACACTTCACTCCTTTCCTGGCGCTCTCCGCCTTCGGGGTCGTCGCCGTCCAAACGCCTCCCGCTAGCGTCCCGCGGCGTAGTGCGCTCTCCGACCTCATGTTCCCTTCTACACACGCGGCCAACACCCATCGAACCTCGGAACGTGCTTCCTCCCAATCAGCTCCCTCTCGCTGTCTCTCCCGCGAGCTTCGCGGGATGCTCGTCCCGTATGATATGCGTCCCACAAGATTCCTTTACCGAAGGTCTTCGCATTCCACAGGAGAATACGCTACAGGGTGTCTTCAGCTCCCCCTCCGGAATCCACGCTCAGCTACCACTCGCTCGCGTACGAACCTCGGCCGTCAACTCCGGCGACTCCACCTACGTGGCACTCCTCGCCTGCGACGTTGAACAGAAGGGCATCCTTGCAATTGTCCTCGAGGGTTCTCCATCTATTAGCGAGCCAAATATCCCTCATGACAGGGACTGCACTTCTCCCGAGGCTCCGCCCGAGATGAACGCCTCCACTACCCAACGTGTTATCTGTATTCCCTATGCGCAGATCGCCGGGCGCTTGCATCACGGAGGTTTCCGGGCCACAACCCTGAACATCCCCCTTCCGCGACGCAACCTCGTTGGCGACAGCTCCACCCGGGCGGCACTATGTGCAGTGCCCCGCGAAGTTTCATTCGAAGCACGCCTGTGCCACACGTCCTCGGAACTACTCCTTTCACACGGATACACGCTCGTCATGGGCATCGACGTCGGAATGGGCGCGCGGACCCTAGCTCAGCGCGAGGATTCTCCCGGGATACACCTTTCAAAGGACGGCATGGACCTTCACATCCACATTGGGCGGTGCGACTGCGTTCATGGCCGATTGGATGGCACACTTGGGATCGTCGTCTCCTCGCTACACGCGACGTGGTCGGATACAACGCGGGTCACCGATGAGCCGCATTCCCCATTGCACCCTTGGCACCTCCGATCGTGGGTCTACAGTTGCGGCACGGCATCAAAGGTATTCACACTCACATCGTCCTCCGGAGAGTCAACGTCTCTGCTATTTACCGTCGGGATCCAGAGTCGAGCTGGCGCGCGGACCCGCGTTTACCGTCTTGGCGTCTGGGTATGATGCTCCGAATTACATGCCCCCTCGGGAAACGCGATGTTGGCATGTAAGAGCCCGTATCTTTCTTGACATTCTAGCATGTAACATTCTGTAACTTCGTGTTCCATGATATCTATGTTGTACGTCATGTACACGTACCGCTTTCCACGCCACATTGAACACTATGTTCGTCGTGTCACTCGTGTGAGGGTATGGGTTTGACTCAGTATTTGCTATCTGGAACCCCGTTTCGGGGCGCTTCTCTCAGACCTGGCTGTGGTTGTCGGAATTTGGAACTTACGACGTTCAAGGAAATAAACAGGTGTGTGGAGCGCTCAAACTCCTTCTCGTTCCAGTGCTCACCAACAACGATAGTCAGCGGTTCAACATGAAGTGTCAAACAACTTCGGCTCACACAAATGTCACAATCTCGATTATAAATCTTGATCAGAGAAGCCCCGAGAGGTCCACCCATCTCGCGCTCAGACCTCGCTCCAGTCCCTTGGATCACCGCTTCTGAATCAGCCAAGGGGCACATCTCTTCAGTACATTTACCGTATATACTCCGTTAGCTCATTTTCTCCGTTCGGTTGCTTTTGTTAGGCATCTGTGTTTCCCTTGGTCTCCCTTCTCTCTCATCACAAGTAAGTACGTGTTTCCGTTAGAGGGTCATTCTCATGAGCTCACACTTTGCAACTTCAGCATGCGTTTCTTAGACACGGAAACGGGAATATTTACCGAATGGGATACCAGTGGACGCTCGGATTATGCCATTCTCTCGCACGTCTGGGAGTCTGAAGCCGAGAAGAATTATGACGACATCCTGAGACTTATCCGAGAATCTCAGGTCAGTGGAGTAGGCATTCGCCACAACCTCCCCCCGAAGATACGCGAATTTTGTCGAACTGCATGCGGCGCGGGTCTCCTTCTTGGATGGGTGGATACCTGCTGCATCGACAGGTCAAACACCGAAGAACTGGAGTTATCCATCATCTCCATGTACGAATGGTACTCAAACGCGGATACATGCTATGTCTACCTACACGACGTTGACATCGACGACCCGCACGCGAAGGAGTTCCCGCGCCAGTTCAGTAGAGCGAAGTGGTTTGAGCGCGGCTGGACCCTTCAAGAACTCCTTGCGCCGAAGAAGGTTGTGTTTCTATCTTCCCAGTGGCGCCTCATAGGGTCAAGGGACGAACCGGCGATTGCAGAGCTCATTGCCGCCAGGACGGGGATAGACCAAGGAATCCTGAAGAGCAGTATGTCGTCAGAGAACGTTCCTGTCTCCAGAAAGATATCTTGGGCGGCCAACAGGACAACCACGAAACCAGAGGACCTAGCGTACTTGCTCATAGGCGCTCTTCGGGTCCGTGACGTGAAGCTGACGTATGGAGAGGGCCTCCAGGAGGCGTTTCGCAAGATCCAAGAACGCCTCTTGGATACGAGACCATACGACGACACCCTCTTCGCATGGGGTCGTGCTTTCCAGGACGGCTCTGCCACGTTCCCCAAGGGCTTGCCACAGAAACGTCGGTTTTGGAGGTCATTACTTCCATCTTACTTCTCTTCTCCTTCTGACGATCACCACGTACTCCCCTCCTCCGCTATCAACATATCCCCCCTCAAAAACTGTCTCCTTTCCCCCACTCCTTATGAATTTGCGTCATGCCCCACATCTCTCCATAACCTCTCGCCGACAGAGTTTGCTGAGAGGTTAAGTATGTCATCAAACGATGCCGAATTGTGCCTTCATCCCTCCGATACGGACTTTAAACGCCCTGTTTTTCTACTCCACTCCCACAAACTCGTTCACGATGGCCGGCCCGGGGCCGTCTATGCAGCCTTGCTTGCTTGCGAAGATTCGGAGAAGCGCATGCCAGCCCTCCTGCTCAGGCCACGGACGGAGTCTTCGACCGAATATGTCATCGGGGATACCCTGGCCCATTCTGGCGATCCTTACGCGACACTTATAGAAAACTATGTGCGGATCATATATCTATTGCCAGAACAAATTTCCAATCTCCGGCGACAGAAAGCCTTCAGGGTTGAAAGTGTTCGCGTTCCATTATTCCCCCCCTCCCTGGCACGAACATCTTCCGAGACTTACGCAGTGCCTAAAGACTGTCCCTTTGAAGTCCGAGTCTCCCGCGGCTGCATTCAAATGCTGAAACATGGCGGGTACACCATCAACCCAGAAGGAAATGTCAACGTTGGCGTTGGGACACTCGCCGAATCAAGCACGGCTGGCCTCACAATATCCAACAGGCAGATCTACGTCCGCGTCCGTATTGGTCGATGTGGCTGCGATCACGGGAGAAGTGCAGGTACACTGGGCGTCTTAGTGATTGCAGACCAAGGGCAATGGCCTTATGCGTCTGGATATGTCAACGAGCAGCACCGTCCGGAGCACCCCATACACATCTGCTCCTGGAAGAGCATTGATGGGTCCGTATCTCATAACTTTGACATCCCCTCACCACACGAGGGTGATTCCGCAGCCACGACTACTCTCCGCTTTTCTATCCGCCCAGTCGTCACACCTACGGACCCCAATCTGCGAGTATACCAGCTTGATATCTCTGCATCCCTCGCTGAATAGTCTCACGCTTCTAATCGTATCATATATGTATCCTTTGAATTAGTCAGGATATTTACGCGCGATGCTACAACTTCCCTTCGCATTGTGGCTACAGGGGAGTTCAACCGGCCACAAGCCGCAAGGCTGCAGGTAGAGCATCCTTGTGAGTTGTGCCTCCAAGAGCCTCGATGTAGGTGCAATGATATTGCGTGAGCCTTTGGGATGAACACCGCACCGTGACTCTGAAACTGACAGGAAGATACTAGGATAGTGTTCTGGTATGGTCGCCGCTGCTCCCTAGTGCTGGAATATCACCGCGCGGGCTCAGACGACGGGGTTCAGAGAGTCCAATGACAATGCCCCCCCGCTTTCCATCGATGCTGTAGGGGGGCTTGCTAGTGGTATCTGCATTCGCTGTATTATTGCGGGTAGCGTGATTATAGTGCAATGCTATTAGGCCACACCAATTGCCTACCATCCAGAACCGATTACTCCTCCATGCCTCGACTAGTAGCATATTATACATTGGTTTGAGATTGTTGCGCGACAGGCCGAGACGACTGAGCAAGCTCCAGAGTCGCACATGCGGTGCTTTGTGCGAGTCGAGCTCGTAGTAGGAGAGTACTGATAAGCGCTTTACATGCGTTATCAAGGAGGTGACCTGTGGTCTACTCCTCCTTCTTGTGGTCTGAGTTTAAAAATTTGTATCGGAGTTACAATGTACAAGTCACTGCCAGCGCAGATCACAATAGTCTATGGGTATATGCGCCGATCTAGCGAGGCGAAAGCGGGAGGAAGAGCGAGAGATCACAGGCGCTCGCTCCCGCTTTCGGTCCTGCCATAGACAGTCTGCTGTCTCTTCACTCGTCCCTCGTGAAGAGTCAGCGCCCCTCATCTACTCCTCCTTCTTGTAGTCTGAGTTTAAAAATTGGTATCGGAGTTACAATGTACAAGTCACTGCCAGCGCAGATCACAATAGTCTATGTCAGACGACTATCACCTAGTCTTGTAGGGACTTTTGCACCTGCTGATTTTCCTGATTTCTTCCCGAACATGAACCTCATGTGCGCGAGCACCTCTATACAGACTCATTCCGCCCCATAATATGCTCGCCGGCGCCATAGGTACCGCCACATCGATCGTGACCTAAGTACATCATGCCAGATGTGCCCGCAACCTAACACTTTGAGGCCAGGCCCCACTCTCGGTGCCAGACACAACCCGGACATTAACCCCCAGGCGGTGTAGACCTCCATTTTTCATGTCATTGGTGTGTTTATCTGTGCGCAGTGCGCGTGGCTTGCGTATCCGGATATCCTAATTTCATAGAGTGTAACAACGAGGCTCTGATTCACGAAAGTGTGGTGGACAGCCACCTATTTCCGTTGGTCACAGCGTCCTGGCACTATTCCTCAGTCCATACTGACACTGGCATCCAGGATAAGACAGCCATGTTCGCAAGCCCAGGTATTTATAAAAGGACAGTCTGATCTCTTCCAGCTCTTCAATTCCCCTTCCCCCTTCTTCCAATCGGGTTCCAGTTCCTCCACAAGGTTAGCTCCTACTTTACGTCAAACACCTCCGTTAGACTCAAAGTACTCCCTCCCATACTAGATGCTTTACATCGACACCGAGACCGGTCGGTTTCGTCGTTTCGATGGCCCTGCCCCAGAAGCATACGCGATCTTTTCGCATGCCCCTTTCAACGAACAAGACAGACACTATTCGCCAGAGCACACGTATCAACATGTCCTCGGAATCCAACTATCTTCCTCCCCACAGGACGCCGACCCCATGCCCTGCCTCCCCCCCTTGATCCAAAGTTTCTGTACCGTTGCACGCAATGAGGGATTCCGACTCGCCTGGATTGACCTCTGTTGTATGGACGACACAGCTCAAGCCGAGGAGGTTCACGCAAGATTCAACTGGTATCGCCGCGCCGGGACCTGTTACGTTTTTGTTGACGAGGTTGAGAGCACTTCAAGTCACTCCGAGCAGATTTCCCAGCTGTTGGGGAGCAAATGGTTTTCCCTAACCAGGACGCTCCAAGAATTCCTCGCCCCAAACACCGTTCGGTTCCTCTCATCTGATTTCACTATCTTCGGCTCTAAATTTTCTCTGGCCCGGGATATTGAGAAGCGAACTGGAATCGACAGTGATATTCTTACCCTCAGGACGCAGCTGGATGATGTACCTGTTGCTCGCAAGATGTCTTGGGCCTCACTTCGGACGGAGCACACAGAGGAGGATATGGCGTATTGGCTCATGGGAATTTTCGACGTACACATGCAAACGATGTACGGTGAAGGTCTTCGTAGCGCGTTCATCCGCCTTCAGAAAGCCGTTCAAGAGCGCTTCCCCCTCGATCCTACCATTCTCGCTTGGGGGCACCTCGCTTTCTACGAAAACAGCGGACTATCCATCACAAATGTCGCCACAGAATTCTGTTCGACCGCCCTAGGACACGCAGCAGGGAATTTCCCACAACAAGATCTCTTCGCTTCTTCCCCAAAGGATTTCGAACACTGGTCCGCGTCTCTTCACTGCCTCGCTCCCGGCGAATTTTCGGAAGCTCTCAAGATGCTAGGAGACCCGCGTCTGAAGTCGACCTCCTTTTCCTACAACGCCCTGACACGAGGCGAAATCAATACTCTTCCCCTCATAAAGCGTGTAGGGGCTCCTGGCCCTCCCGCCATTCCTTCTCACATAGTGCTTCTACCGGCATGTACCAAGACAGACGGCAAGCTTCTTGGGCTCCTACTACGCCCCGAAAGCCAGAACACAATTACCGAATACACTATCGGCGGGGTGCTCAAGAATACGTCTAACATAGTAGCCCCTGATGTTCCTCTGTCCCGGTATATGCGCGCTATCCTGGTCGATGTCACTCCTGTGTCCAAACTCGGATGGAAGGGCCCTCACATAGAACCCGTCCGCATCCCCCCTCGGGTGCATCGAGCACCCTCTGACATCGTCATGCTTCACAGCAAGTTCTCCGTACAGCCACGAACGGCGTTCGCTATCACCGCGTCTTGCGCCACACCCGCACCCCTCCCCGACGGACCTGTGCCGGTCAAAATCACCCGGTGCGCACTCAATCTCGACATCGCCTCAAAGATGTCAGATGCGGAAATGATCGCAGTGAATGCTGGTAACAAGTGCATTGCCACTATCGGCGTCGGCCACTGCCGGGATACATGTTCATCGTACCAGGACCAAGAGACGCTGTCCCTCCTCATATCCCGCGGGGAAGGCATAGTGGGCCGTACCAATGACGAGGACCACCTTATCAGAACCTGGACGACATGCGGAGACGTCGCTTCTAGAGAAATAGTAGCTGGAAACCTGTCGTTCTGGTTCACTATTAGGAAGACAGATCTGGACAGCGTGGACGGCAAGCCAACCTTCCACATTGGCATCGAGATTCTGCCTGTGGAGTGTATTGGTGAGTTAACTAGTCCATGCGCATCTCCTTCAAGTCACGCCTAATACGACTATAGGAACAGACGTTTCACCGAGTGTTGCTAGAAAGGCTGAGAGTATCAAGTCTATGAAAACGGTTGTGTCGTGGACCCTCACTAAGGTCAAACTAGCACTACCCATCAGACGATGGAACCCAGTTACCTTCCGGAGTGAAAATGATCCAGATTCCGACGGGTACGAAGATTCCGCAGCCTCTCTGCTACCAGTGAACTGATCATTTGATTACTGCAGAAGCTCTGCGCGCGCGCAGATATCTTCCTCCACCGGTATTGGCCTATCCTGATACCTCAATCGCCGGTCATTTCAAGTATCCTTGCTGTGGACTCGGACAGTTCTTCCATTTATATGAAGCCCCTACTGTGACACCATTCCGTTTGCATCATGATGTTTTATCAAGTTCGCGTGCTCCAATAACATCAAGTCATTATTTTTGTTGACAGCTGCTTTAGAGTGTTGACGAATTCTAAGAGACAGGAACTCAGGTATTCGGAGAAGTTGTTTTTAGTTTTGCGATTCGGTGATCATGACGTGCACTGGCATATTGAGAGTCAACTTCCGGAAATTTGCCAATAGCCTTAGACTTGAGTGGCGCCGACCTCGAGGACCCGCCGAAGTTCCATCTTGGAGTCGAGGTCCTATCTAGCGGGAACGATGGTTAGTCAGAGACTGTTGAGGAATAATTAAGAGGATTATCTTGGCGGAACTCTTCCCTTTAGGTAACACAGCAGCATAATAAGGCGGTCCGGAAGATCATGAGACCCCCCGGGCCGCCGTCTCACTCTCGCTGAAGGACAAAGCCGAGAAGGCTCTTATGCTGTTTCCATTCACACACAGGTTGAGTGCATGAGTCTGGCTCCCAATTACATGACGCACCTTTGACACGGTGAGTCTATGCAGTCTGGCATTGATATTGCCAGTCACTTCTGACGGTCCCTTCCAGTGTGGCGTCTGCGACTCGCACATCGATGTCTAAATCATCATGACTTCAGTACTACTCCGTTTGGATAGTATACCCTCGGTAATACAGTTAAACAGCACCGCTTTCCACACTTGATGCTATGGATGTATGTCGTATTCGGCGACAACTTGAACTACTACTATACACACCGGGAATACCAAAATTCCTAGTCGTAGAGAACGTTATTGACAATGATAATCAACATGTAGAATTATGCAACCCATCTTCCACGTCGCAGTTTATCATATATCGAGAGAAATGGAATGCAATTCAATATTACTTGTTCTGACTGCCATTTGGGGAGCGTGAAAATGCGAAGTTCCTTCGCATCGAGAATGTGAATTCGGACTTAACATTCTGAGTCCACACAAACTTAAGTTCTCAGACGCTGGGAATGTCAATCGGAGTGTGAAAACTTGAAGTTCGTTTAGATTCGGAATGTTTAGTTTAGATTCACATTCTCGATATGAAGGAGTTTAGTGTTTTCGCACTCTCAAAATGCCTATCAGAACAAGAAATATTCAATACTATCCTCCTTCCCTCGATACATGATAATCTGCAATGTGGAAGATGGGTTGCATAATACTACATATTGAGTAGCATTGTCAATAACGTTCTTTACCACTAGGAATTTTGGTATTCTCGGTGTGTATGGGCCGCGGCGCGCGAGGCTGAGCCTGCTGCCTGGGTAAAAGCCTCGGTCACGTGTGCGACGCGGTGGTCACAGTCACGTGACAGAATCGCGTGGGAGCGCGTGCCCATTACAGCCTGGGCTAGCTAACTCGACGGTTGACTCCAACCACAACGCCCTCTCTCTCGCTCTTCGCATGTCTCAATCTCTCTTCGATGGCGTCATATACTATATCTCAGAGACTGCTCCCACCAATCCACGCGATCAGCTGACAGAAGTCCTCGACAAGCGCGGCGCAACAGCCTCTAAGGGCGTGGACGACCCCGACCTCACCCATTTCATTACGCCTACTCTCCCGCTCGAGTCCTTCGTTGAAGCACCTCCAAAGTCCTCAAAGGCCCACGCCGTCACATTGAGATGGGTTGAACGCTCTGTTGTCCTGAATACTTTGCAAGACGCGGAATACTACTCTGCCGACCCCGCTCTCCTTTTTTCTGGAGTTACAGCCGCCGCGACAGACCTCTCTCAATCTGACTGCGAACTCATCTCCGCCGCGATCACCGCGCTTGGGGGCCAGTGGCGCACGGCTCTCACACGCGATGTCACCCACCTCTTCGCCCTCACGCCCGGAAGTCCGAAATACGAGACGGCAATGCACTACCGGGAACAAATGCATGTATGTGTCGTCGTCCCGCATTGGTTCGACGATACGGTGCGTCTCGGAATACGCGACCTTCCCACGAAGAGCTACGAGTGGCCAAATCCCCGCGTCTTCGGCGACCGCCCGGAGGGCCGCACGTCCCAGGAGGATATCGACTACGAGCCTCCCGCAGAGAGGATGATGCTGTACGAGACAGCGTCACTCTCTCTCTCGGAACAGAAGAAGCTCAAGCCGGCGCAGCGGAACGTCTGGAATGGCAAGCGGCTCCTCCTCGGCCTTTCACTCGATTTGTCCGGCCAACAAAGGAACGCGCTATACGCGGACATCCGACGGCAGGGTGGCGAGGTCGTCGAACTTTCTCCAGGGTTAAAGCAGGGCTCGCCGGAGAGCATGGCGGATGAGCTAGAGAAGCTGGATGAGGCGGATATTTTCGTGACTCGCTATAGGTCGGGGGCGTCGTATGCCAAGGTGAGCCTCTTTCTGTGTGTGTTTAGCACAGCGGACATTCCCATGTTGGACGATGTGGTCTGGGGAATTCCGTGGCGATCACCCGAAGGCATGGTGAAGGAGAGTTGTGCGGTGTGGTCTCGTGCCCTTCGTGCCGATGCCCCGGTGTAGAAACCGCTCATCGTGGAGCACTGACTGATTCCGCCTCCAGGCCTACCGACTGGAGAAGACAGTCGGGACGCTCGCTTGGTTGTGGTATGTGCGAGCGACGGGCACACTCACGCGCCCTGCGGAGCAACTTCTGCACTACCCTGTCCCTGAGGTCCCGGCGGCGGGCTTTAGCAAAGAAGTGAGTTTTCGTGCCTGTCTTTCTGCGCTCTGCCCTAGACATGCGTGGATTAGGTCGTCACGGTCACCAACTATACGGGCAAGGATCGCGAGTATCTCAAGAAACTCATCACTCTCATGGGTGGCGAGTTTACGGCATCGATGTCTGCAGACAAGAATACTGCCGTCGTCGCAGCATAGTGAGTTACAGTACCGCAACACGCTTTACTGTGACAACTGATCCTGTTGCTGCACAGCTTGCACGGAACAAAGACGGACAAGGCGACGTCATGGTCGATCCCCATCGTGAACCATACCTGGGTCGAAGATTGTTTCGTTCAGTGGCGCCGACTCACCCCGGCTGTTGAGAAGTATATCAAGTTCCCTCCTGGGGTCGACTTCAGCACCGTACTGGCAAAACGCGGCCTGGGCAAGATCACCTGGGAACCGGGCGAGCTTGAAGAGATGATGAAGCCCGCCGATGGCGATGTGGACATGGGTGCGCCTACGCCCAAACGGAAGCGCAAGGCCGCGAGCGCGAGTCCGCGCAAGGGACTCAATAAGCGACGCGCGCAGTTGCCTGCTGGTGACCTCCTACGCGCGGAGACCCTGCAGAGCGTGGGTGAGGTCGAAGACGCGATCGCGGTCGACGAGGGCGCTGCGAGCCACGTAGACGATATGGAGATCGACGCGGAGCTCTCGAATTTCATGGCCGCCATCGCCCCTCGAGACGAGACGATGGACGTCGACGAGGCCGGTCCCAGCAAGCCTGCTTCTAAGCGCTCCGAACAAGCGCCGAGGAAGAAGCTCGTGCGGCGATATTCGAACAAGACGAACGATAAGGCGGAAGAAGCGAATGGAGATGACGGCGCGAGTACGTCCTCTCCGAAGCGCGCGACGCGGAACCAGACCACGACGACGGGGCGCATACAACGCGAGAAACTGACGGAGACACCATCCCCAGTCAAGAAGCGGCAAAATCCACCGCGAAGAACTACAACCCAGGACGAGAGCGACGTTGAAGACGGGCGCTCGAGCGACGAGGATGTCCGGAAACCCAAGGCGGCGGAAAAGGATAAGCCTGCGCGTACCAAGGAATCGACAACTAAAGTGCCACCGGCGATGAAGAAGCGCAAGGCGGCAGAAACTGACGACTCCGGCTCCGAGTCCCCAGACGACGCGCGGTCCGTCCTCGGTGACCTCGTACCGAACAAGAAGAGCAAGGGACGCACGGTCGCGTCGCCCGCCAAGCCCCGCAGACGGCCCCAGCGGCTCGATTCAGTCCTCGTCCCCTCTGTTTCCGAGGTGTATGGCTCCCCTTCGAGGCGGAGCGACAAGTCGTCCGCAGAAGACCCGCGTTCTAGCCCCACGAAGGTCCCTTTCAAGGTCGGCCCGCCGCGCGGCGCTGCCAAGGGTGCGAGTAAGACTTCCACCGCGCCGAAGGTGAAGAAAGAGAAGGGCGCGGCGCCCCGCGAACCCTCTCCGCTGCGTCGAACACGCAAGGCCTCCACTACGACCCCGAACGGAGCCGTGAACGGGAATGCGGAGGCGGGCCCCAGCCGCGTAGAGGCGTCTGCGAGCCCGTCAAAGATGCAGCGGACGCCGTCGAAGCGGTCCGCGGCGACGCGCGCGGCGCAGAAGCTGCACGAGGTGGTGATGCCGGATCTGGTGACGTTCCAGAAGGAGATGAAGAGCGGGGTTGTGCGCGCGGTGCACGAGCGCGACGGGTCGTCGGCGTCGGCGGTGGCGAAGGGGAAGAAGCGGGCGTCGATGGGGTCGGTCGGGCCAGAGGGCGAGGGCGAGGACGAGGGGATGCCGGAGAAGAAGAGGCGGAAAGGGAACGATGCGGACCTCACGAGCACGAAGGGGAAGAAGAAGGGGAGGAAGTCTTTGGCAGATGACGAAGAGCCGCCGAGCCAGGAGGCAAAGGCGTCGAAGAAGGCTCCACCGGGTGGTACCGCGGCGCAGGTCCCGGATGTGCGTATCATGACCACGCAACTCTCGCTTGGGGACGATGTGATCAAGGTACGCGGCGTGAGCACATCCGAGTCCATAAACTAACCGCGTTCAATGTAGGTGCTGACCCGGTTAGGGGTGAAATTCGTCACGAAACCCTCGGAGTGCACACATTTGCTTGTCCGAAACGTCGTGCGCACAGAGAAGTTCCTGTGCGCAATGGCTGTCGGGCCTCACGTCGTCAACGAGAAGTGGGCGATCATGTCCGCAGCGAACCGGAAACTACTTCGTGGGTTTCTCCATAGTCTATCGTATGCGAGATACTGACATTAGACTTAGCCGAGGAACAATACTCCATTAAGGACGATGAATCCGAAGCGAAGTACCACTTCCGCCTCACGGATGCTGTGAAGCGAGCAAAGAAGAACGCTGGGAAACTGTTCGAAGGGATCCAGTTCTACGTGACGCCGAAGGTCCCCATAGAAACGAAGCTCCTGAAGAACGTGGTCGTCGCGAACGGCGGTCAGGTACGCCCCTTTCCGCATCTTGGGCCCCCGCTGTGCTGACAAAGTCATCTAGTTGAGTACCACAACGCCAACCATGCGCATCCTAGCCGGCTCGAGCAAGCGACGCGTCATCTCCTGTCCGGACGACATGTCTATTTGGCGACCGCTGGCACAGGAACACCCCGTCTATACCCAAGAGCTCATCTTGACGAGTGCGCTCAAGCAGGAGGTCGATTGGGACGACACCGCGTTCCAGGTTCATGGCTCGTTCTGAGCGGGTTCCGTTATTTATCCATGTACAGGACCATGCCATTATGCCCGGGGGAATTGCTGTCCTCTGTCGTGGCTCTGAACACTACTCTTTCGCAGCAATAGTTTTCATGTCCACTCTAGTATTACTGTTCGCGCCTGTCTGAACGATTCACTAAAGGGTTATCTGACTACAGCTAGTAGCATACACTCACGTCCATCACTACTTGTGACAATAACTTTAGTCTCTAATATTTTTGTGAACTCTAAGCGGCGACGGGGACCAATTCGAGCTTGATCACGTTCATTATCATCTCACCCCATCCTAATCCACTGATCTCCACAGGCCCGACATCGTCTTGCCCTTCTACGTGATAGAACGTCGCAAGCAGATGATGTCTTTTAGGGAAGCTCCGGTCATAGTGGTATTCCTCCTTGAATCTGGCGTTCTGGTGAGAGGAAACCCAGAAATACGCCCTGTATAACCAGACCATGAACGCCTGCGACGTCGCGCGCGTCCCGAATCAGCAGATGTCATGCTTGGCCGCACGGCATTGCCCACACAGATGAGCAAAGAGCGACGTACGTGCTTTCCGATCTCTGCAATTGTCCCCCTTCCGCAGGCTATCTTTGTCCCGGAAATGAATACCATGACATGAGGGACGGGCCAATGTTGAACGGAGTCGAGCGAGGGTGGCAGCTGCGGCGCGGAATTCGAGGCACTAGCCTTCGGTGCAGCCGCGGCTACAATGGCTGAAACGAGCAGATTGCTCAATGTGTCTCCTTCAGGATGCTTTACCCAACTGGCGAAATTGCTCACCTGCGGTAGGGCTAGCAGTGGATGGGCTAGCGGTGCCCGTAGACTCCGACACAGACTCTGTAGTCAGGCTCGCCGGCGGGTCTTGTGCTCCTACCGGCAGCAAGGTTGTGGTGGCCATATGTTCAGCGGATGCCATGCTTGCGCGAGACAAAACTGGGCAACACAGAGAGGTAGGGGATGGTGGGATCGAAGTGTGGTCCCGCGCTGCTCCTAGCTAGGCGTGCTCCTGGGGGAAAATGGTGCTGCGGTAGCTCCCGACTCTCGATTGGGTTTGAAGTTGGATCCTGCCAACTTTGGGCAACCACAAATAAACTTGTTCTCATTGTGTCCGTAGGTGTCGTAGGTGTATCCTAAACTACGTAAGACTCGAATGGCATTTCATCATATCCTACTGCTCAGCTGCAGAGCTTTGAGGGACGGAAAGAATTCCCAGTGGTCCGCTTCCAAGAGCCATCTTACAACGGACAATACATAGCTACTAAAGCAGCGGCGTACTCAGCTATTATCAAGATAAATCCAGCGCAGCGGCGTAGAAGGACGAATGAAGGTAGATTACACAGTAGATACTATAGACGTTGTGCCGTTGCCAGACAGAAGCCCCAAACACGACATAAAGATCCATGTCATGATGTCGTCAGTAATCAAAGCCCCGGGGAAATTTCCTTAGCGTATATGTCACATTTTCGACCAGCATCTCCAGCGTTGAAAGGTACAACTCCTGAAGCATAACGTGCTTGGCCCTGTCCAACTCCAACTCATCGTAGTCCTCGTAATATTCAAATTCGACGAGAAGATTGAGCTCTCGCAGTCGCGTGTCCCTCGCGGCGCGCTCCCTAAGGGCGTCGACCATGTCGTCGAAGAACTTGCGCGCCTCCGGGATTTCTCCGACCGTGGTACATGTCCAGGCCTCCAGCAGGCGGACCGACCGCAGCCGCGGGCACGGGACAACCTCGCCTGGCGCAGGCTTGAGAGCGTTCCAGAGGCGTCTTGCCACAGACCACCCTTGGAGGTGCAGGCTCTCGAGAGCGGGGAACGTCTTCAACACATTCGACCACTCTTCGCGCTCGATTGTGAGCTCGATCATATCGACGGCGGCGATCTTCAGGTGCGTGAGGGGCGCGCCGCGAAAGGCGGTCCGCATGAAGACGACTTGGTCGTTGAAGGGGTTAATCCACGTGGGCGGCTCTAATTCCGGTTCGAAATCGAACCTGAACTGTGCCACCTCGAGATCGCCCGCGTCGCGGCCAGTTAGGGTGAAATCGTAGTGTTCGTCCGGGTTGTCGGTCCACATGCAGTGCAAGTTGATGAGTTGGACGCGCGATATCATAGAGAGTGAGGAGAGAAGGTCGGAAGGAAGGGCCTTGGTGGAAGTATGGATAGGGTTGTCGTCCTCAGTATACTCTTCGCCGGGTTCGCAAGAAATATAGACACGAGCAGATGGGGGACAAGCAAATCTCGCAAAAAAGGGAGTGATGACGTCGTAGGAACTATCGCCGAAAGACAGCGACTTCAGGCGCTGAAGCACAGTTCGGGGGCGGGAAGCGGTTGAGGTACTAGGGTGATCTTGGACAAGATCGCCAAGATAGTTGAAGAGGGAAAGCACTTTGAGGTTCGAACACGTGGAGAGGAGGTCAAAGAATTCGCTGAGCGACAGATCAGAGGGGCAGCGTGTAAGGTGCAGAGTGTGCAGTGACGCGTATATTTGTGGGTCCTTCGGCACCTTCGAATTGCCTGTGATCTCCAAGGATTGGAGGCAAGGGAAGCGCTCCGCGGACAGGCACAGCTCGCCTTGGCTATTTGTATACCGGAGTCGAAGCGTCTTCAGAACCGGGAGCTTGCTTAAGAAGGGCATAAGCCAGGGCGCCCATAGTATTGAGATCTCAAGTACTTCCACCCGGCCAACGTGAGGGAGAAACAACGCAAGATCAGCCTCACAAAACTTGGAGGCGCGAATGTAGACGTGGAGAGGGAAAGTAGCTGAGCTGTTGAGACAGTGTGTCACATATTTGCGTCTCGTTCGTTCCTTCCCCGTATCCACGGCCCGCCATAGGGTCGGAGTAGAAAGCGCGAGGTCGTACCAGTAGCGGCAGACGCGCGGTATGTTGCAGCGCCTATCCAGGCCACTAAAGTGGGGGTCGTAGTCTCCGGAATCGGTGGATAGGATGAAGATGAAGACCAAGAGGTCGGTAGGAAGGCGGTTGATGGGGAGAGAGGAGTTCCACAATGTTTTCAATTGCGCTCGTTTCTCTGGCGCTGTGGCAGTTCGGACTGAATTCTGGGAGACGAGTTGCTTCCATTGTTCCTTCGCGGCTTGAGATAGTAGATGCACAGGGGGAGATTTGAAAGAAACGCCTCTGAACACCATTACCAATCGCTAAGCCCAACAGGAGAACAGCATGTAAAGTGTCACGTACGGTAGCGGATGTGATTTTTGTCCCGGACCCCCATCTTCCACTACGCTCAGAGACCACTACACCGGATGAACGGCAAGTTCTGTCAGAACCGTTGCAACATCTGGAAGCATGGCACTTACTGGCGTGTACCGAGTTCGTGGCATAGATTCAGTCACGGCACTCGAAGGAAGGAAGTGAGAGGGATATGATAAGGATGTTTACAGCATCGTAGGCTTATGGTCTATAGCCGGTCGGTCTACTTAGCATGCCATCCGGCGGAGTGAGCGAGTTTGTTTGGCTCTATTTGGGCGTCACGCCCGCCCGGCCAGGCCCAGGCCCGCCCGAACGGCGATGGGCACCAATTCTAGCTTGCTACGTTCATTATCATCTGGCCCCATCCGCATCCACTAAGCTCCGCAGACTTGACGTCGTCTTGCCCTTCTACGCGATGGGACGTTGCAAACAGCCGATGTCGTGACTGGGGGGAAGCTCCGTCATAGACTCATAGTCACGTTTCTCCATGAATCTGGTGTTCGGGTGCTGGAAACCCCAGGAATAAGTCCTGAGTATATGTATGTGATTCGCTCCCATGCAGCAGCTGCACGTACGGAAAGAGATGTTTGAGGGGATATTTGTGGAGGTCATCTCAATGTCTTGGGGCCTTTGTATTGTAGCAAACGATGTGTTTTGTAGTGATTGATCGCTTTCCGATTGTTGAGCGGGGGTACTGCGTAGTAGAACTTGTTTGTTAGAAGCATCCAAGACTAGTAAAACGACATTATGAATGACATCAGTGACTAGATGGGTTATAAACGTTAAACGCCCAGAATACCTCGTCGCGACTCACAGGGCCGTCAAGCTCACCTCTGACCCTCGTCCATATTCTACTGCTTTCACATTCTTCGTTTTTCTCAATGGGCTCCACCGTCAACGATAAGATAAGACACACATGTTTTGAAGGAATGTCGCAGCATCACGAACAAATCTCAAGACCCCTCCGATAGCAAACCTTGGCTAGAAGCGCATTTGGGCCGCCGCCTGTGACCAGATTGGCACGAAAGGGCAGCCCACACACCGGTGAATCCCATGAGCGTCCGCAATGATCTCCCCTAGACTTACTTAGAGCCTATCAGAAGCGCCTTCGCCGCCCGCCCGCGTCCACGAAACCCCGCCGAGCGCGGATCGAGAAACGAAGGCCTATAGCAGGATGTCTCGTAGAGGTAGGATTGCCAATAGCAGTGTGTAGCGATCTTCTGAGAAGGGAGTCGGAGGCATGGAAGTTTGCGGTTTTTCAGGCCGAGGAAATTGGAATGCATTGTACGTCTGCCGTGTGTTCGGTCTCATCCTGTGTCTGGATATCGACTGCCTTGATTAATGCACGCCCCACGAATGCACCTTATTGAAATAACGGCCAGCCGTCCCCACCCCGGCTTCTTTGGCAAGTAGATAAGCAATGGGTTCCTTCCATACCCTCTCACGTCGCAACCGCCATGGGGCTTTTCACCGCCTACTGGACGACTGTCACCCTCGCGACACTCGTTTTCAGCACATGCGCATACGTTTGGTCTATCGCGCGCTGGAGAGCGCGTACTCGAGGGCTCCCATTCCCACCTGGCCCCAAGCCTCTTCCAATTCTCGGGAACGTGTTCGATTTTCCCACTTCAAGACCTTGGGCAGCGTTCCGAGATCTGTGCGCTGAATACGGTAAGTGATCACCTTGGTCCACACCATGCGTGCTCGACTTGATGGATGTCGCAGGCGAGATCATGCACTTTCGTGTTCTTGGACAGTCAATCGTTGTCCTGAGCAGCTCGAAAGCTATACACGACCTCTTAGAGAAGCGGTCCATAAACACGTCCGATAGGAAACAAACTCCTATGATTGAATTGTGAGCCTCCTTCCACATGGACGAGCACTTTGAACACCACTAATAATGGATGCTTATCATCTGCGTGTTTTTAGATCAGGGAGTAACCTTAACATTGCGCAAATGCCATACACTCAGCGGTGGCGACAACACCGGCGGGCATTCTGGCAATATTTCCACCGCGACGCAAGCCTCGCCTACAGGACCATTCAAAAGAAATCTGCCCACACTCTGATTTCCCGAGTTTTGGATGACCCCGAGAACCTTCCCAAACACCTCCGAACGTAAGCCCTTCTTACTACAGTTTGCTCTATATGCCCATAAAATCACATCACAGAGCAATGGGATCAGTTATAATGAAGGTCTCTTATGGGATCGACGTCTTGGAAGAAGACGATCCATATGTCGACGCTGGAGAAGAAGCAGTGCGGGCCGCTAGCGAAGGACTTGTGCCAGGGAAGTTCCTTGTGGAATTCTTTCCCTTTCTTCGGCATATACCACCTTGGATCCCCGGAGCCAGCTCGCCACGACTGTTCCAGAAGTGGCAAGCCGCCGGCGAGAGGTTGAAGAACTTCCCGTACGAATACGTGCAGAACTCAATGGTATGTGATCCGGCTCGTTACATTAAGACCTAATCTTGGTATGTTGTCTTTGCTCATATCTGGCACGTTGCGTAGGATCAAACGGACGTGCAGCAATCCGTGCTAGGAAAACTGCTCAGTAGGGCACTTAACTCTACGGAGGCCCATGGCTTAGAGGGGGAGATCGACGTTATCAAGAATGTTGGCGCCACGTCGATCTTAGGTTAGTCATAACGTTCTGATCCCACACGACTTATCTCATCGACGCTTGTTCTATTGCAGGTGCAAGTGACACCGTAAGACTCCAGTTATTTTGTCGAAGAGCTCACGCTTATCATCACTCTTGCAATAGTCATACTCTACCACGATGGGTGCCTTCCTTGCACTTTCGCTCTCCCCAGCCGCAGTCTATCGAGCGCAAGAAGAGCTAGACGCAGTCGTCGGCCCAGACCGTATGCCGGATTTCGACGACGAGCCCGCGCTTGTGTATGTGCAGGCAATCATCCTCGAGGCACTTCGCTGGCACAATGTTCTCCCCCTCGGGCTCCCTCATGCCGCAACTGGCGATGAGCTTTTCGGAGACTGTTTCATCCCCGCGGGAACCATGATCATACCGAACGTTTGGTAAGTCCATGTTGTCTCCCGTCAAAAATTGTCGAAGCTGACGTGTGAGTACGCAGGGCATGTGCGCACGACTCAGAGGTGTACGACAACCCAGACGAGTTTCGCCCCGAACGCTTTATCCGCGACGGAGAGCTCGACTTCACCCATGCACCAGATCCATCGTTGCTCGCGTTCGGGTTTGGCAGGAGGTAAGTCGCGCGTCTGAATGCGGACTGCGGCGTTCCATCTCAACATTTTTGAACAGAATTTGCCCTGGTCGACATTTCGCACGTGCATCCCTCTTTATAACCGTTGCATCCGTCTTGCATGTGTTCATCATAAGTCCTCCTATTGGCACAGACGGCACTCCGATCAAGGTCGTGCCAAGGATGGCGGATGGACTCGTGTCGTGAGCCTATCTTCGGGTGCAGCGTCCAAAGGAGATGTAACTGATATGCGCGCCATTTCATAGGTTCCAAGAAGACTGCTGTTGTCTCCTGAAGCCGAGATCCGGACGCGCAGCGGAACTCATAAGGGAGCATGCTGGCCCCGCGCGAAAGCCCGAGTAGGTTGCAGACGGAGAATTACGAAGCGTGTCTGTACTCTTCAACCTGTAGTATGAGTATGTACAAGGCGGCTTTCAAGGCGTGATCATCTTTTCTTCTGAATTTATGCACATGCTGTCTGTCAGATCCGGGAACACCTCCAGGAACGAGCTCTATACCAGCAGCCCGACCTCGTGTACTATAAACGGAAACATCAAATCTTTCACTAGGCCTTGGGGACTCGATCCGGTAGCTAACGGAAGTTGTATCGAGAGCCTCATATCCCTATTCATGTTACCATTGCTTTACTAGTTCGGATATCTGGTCAGTGTTCGTCTAGTATCACTACTCGGAACATACTCCAGTAGAGGGACCTACGAGATTTCCGCACCGCCCACATTATCAATTGAGTCTATCAAAACACATTCATTTATACGTGACGACTATGTTCCCTCCGTGCGACAGCCGCATACTCCTTGACCAACAACTCCACCTCGGAGGAGCGAGGTGTAATGCTACAGCGGCAGTCTTAGGGGTATCTATGGCGGCGTCACAAGAACATCAGTTGTGCGTTCCCGAGCAAACTTAGTCACGCACGACAAGAAACCGTCTGACTGCTCAAATTTGATCTTCACTGGCCTTCCGCTTTCGTCCAATGGCGGCCCGATGTTGAATACATGCAAGATCGATGCGATGTGGATAAACAGGGAGTCGTGAGCAAAATACCGCCCAGGGCACATCCTGTGGTTGCCCATGTGAGTCTGGAATGACGCGGTGGCATCTTACCCCCCACGAAGGGCCCACCTTCTTCCGAAACCGAAGATGAACTTGGACGGGTCGCGCACGCTCGGGTCCAGTTTTTCATCGCGGATGAAGCGCTCCGGGCGGAACACGTCCGGGTCTGGGTATACTTCCGGATCGTGCATGCACGCCCTGAGGGTAAGAGGACCTCCAATCAGTAGCCGTAGCTGAGCATTCCTATGAAACACGGACCAGATGTTTGGCAAGATGACTGTTCCCGCAGGATGAAGTACCCGTGGAACTCATCGTCTGCAGTGGTGCAGTGTGCGAGGCCGAGAGGAACTCCGTTGTGCCATCGGAGGGACTCTGTAGCGATTGCATTGATGTAGACCAGGTCTTCCTTGTCGCTGAAGTCTGGTAAGCGATGAGGTCCGACCACTATGTCTAGCTCTGCTTGGGCCTTCCTCAAGACTTCAGGATGGAGAGACATGGCCATAAAGAATGCTTGAAGGGCAGAGAATGACTGAATGGAAAGCTTCCAATCAGTGCGAATATGAGGAAAATGGAAGCGTGTACTGACCGTATCAGACCCAGCTGGAGCGCAGTGGAAATGTGAGCATAAGGATTGGGTTGACTGGATGCCGCGAAAGCCACTCACCCTCAAAGACGGTTGCTCCGACATTCTTTGCTATCTCTACCTCTTCCGTGAAGGAGTCGTTCAACCCTTGTACCCTTTTTCGAGGAGCTTCCCAATGACAGATGAACGAACATCTTCTTGCCCCCAGAAATCTGGTAGAGCCATCAGTGAATGATTCCACAACAGGGGAAGAACATATTACTTTTCTATCCGTATACGCAAATGGGACATCTTTCAACCTACGGCCAGCATCTTGCCACTTCGCCCATAGTCTCTGGGAGTGCGCCCCGGGGGACCACTCAGGGATGTGCCGCAGGAATGGCAAGAACTTCACCAAAAACTTTCCAGGGACCATACCCTGTGCGAACGCATCGACCGCAATGTCGACACTGGTCGTCATGTGTTCATCGTTCTCCTCATTGGCGCGGATCCCATACACTATCTTTAGAAGTGATGCCGAAAACGTACTACAAAGAGCGTCAGCGCGAGACGTTTGCAGAAGTTTGGAAATGCAGCACACATACTACCGGATGTGCTCTTTGAAGCGCGCCGGGTCGGTGAGGAGCTTGTCTAGAAACACATGCGAGAATGTACGTTGGATTCCTCTGTGGTCCTCGTTGGTGTGCTCACAGAAGTGTTCTTGAAACGCGCGCCGGTGCCGCCGCCACCACGAACCATACGGAGTCAAACCAAAGTTCAAGCTGGCGCCACAGCTGCCAGTAGGCGCGTGTCAGACTATCAGTGGGGAACAAACGATAGTATTCCAGGCAGTCAGAATCTCACAGCTCGATCATGGGGGTCTGCTTGTGATCAGACGTGTTGCTGGACTTCTTCTCCAGGAGTTCCGACTCTCCCAAACACGACATGAGTATCCACATTATGATGTCGTCAGTAAGTAAAGCCCCGGGGAAAGTTCCCCAGCGTATACGTCACTTTTTCGACCAGCGTCTCCAGCGTAGAAAGGTACAACTCCTGAAGCATAACGTGCTTGGCCCTGTCCAACTCCAACTCATCGTAGTCCTCGTAATATTCAAATTCGACCGGAAGATGGAGCTCTTGCAGCCGGATGCCCCTCGCGGCGCGCTCACGAAGGGCGTCAACCATGTAGTCGAAGAACTTGCGCGCCTCCGAGATCTCCCCAATCGTGTTCCACGCCCAGGCCTCCAGCAGGCGGACCGACCGCAGCCGCGGACACAGGACCGCCATGTCTGCTTCAGGCTTGAGAGCGTCCCAAAGGCGTCGTGCCACGGACCATCCTTGGATGTGCAGGCTCTCGAGAGCGGGGAACGTCTCCAACACATTCGACCACTCTTCGCGCTCGACCGTGACCGAGTCGTTGATACTATCTACGGCAGAGATCTTCAGATGTGTGAGGGGCGCACCGCGAAAAGCGGTCCAGATAAAGACGACTTGATCATTGAGGGGATTCGTCCACGAATAAGGCTCTAGCTCTTGTTCGAAGTCGAATTTGAACTTTACTGCCGCGAGGCCGCCCGCATCGCAGCCGGACAATGTGAATTCGTAGCGATGCTCCAGGGGGCCGTCCCAAATGCAATCCAAAGCGATGGCATGGATGCGGGATATTGGGGAAAGCGATGAGAGAAGGTCGAAAGGAAGGGCGTTCGTGGAAACCTGGATATAGTTGTCCTCGTCGTGCTCTTCGCCGTAATCACAGAAGATCTCGACACGAGCGGATTGGGGACAGGTGAATCTCGAAAAAAAGGGAAAGATGCTTTCGTAGAAACGATCACGGATATACAGCGTCTTCATGTGATGAAATACGGTTCGCGGGTGGGAGGCGGTCGATGTAGTGGGGTAATCCTGGACGAGACGGCCGAGAAACCCGTCGAGGGAGAGCTCTTTGAGTTTCGAACACATAGAGAGGAGGTCAAAGAACTCGCCGAGCGACAGGTCGGAGGGGCAATATTCAAGGTTCAGGGTGTGCAGTGACGCGTATATTTGTGGGTCCTTCGGCACCTTCGAATTGCCCACGATCTCCAAAGATTGGAGGCAAGGGAAGCGCTTCGCGGACAGGTACAACTTGCCTTGGCTATTTGTATACCGGAGTCGAAGCGCCTTCAGATGCGGGAGCTTGCGTAAGAAAGGCATAAGCCAGGGCGCCCATGGTATCGAGATCTTAAGTACTCCCACCCGGCCAATGTGAGGGAGAAACAACGCAAGATCAGCCTCGCAAAACTTGGACGCGCGAATGTAGACGTGGAGAGAGGAGGCGGCTGAGCTGCTGAGACAGTGTGTCACATATTTGCGCCTTATTCGATTCTCCCCTGTATCCACCGTCCGCCATAGGGTCGGAGTAGAAAGCGCGAGGTCGTACCAATAGCGGCAGACACGCGGTATGGTGCAGCGCCCATCCAGGGCTTGAAAGTTGGGGTCGTAGTCTCCGGAATCGGTGGACAAGATGAAGATGAAGACCAAAAGTTCGGTAGGAAGGCGATTGATGGGGAGAGAGGAGTTCCACAATGCTTTCAATTGCGCTCGTCTCTCCGGCACTGCAGCGGTTCGGACTGAATTCTGGGAGACAAGTTGCTTCCATTGTTCCTTCGCGGCTTGTGATAGATGCGCAGGGGGAGATTTGAAAGAGACGCCTCTGAACACCAGTACCAATCGCTAAGCCCAACAAAGAAAATGCATGTAAAGTATCACGTACGGTAGTAGGTGTGGTTTTTGTCCCGGACCCCCTTCTTCCACTACGTTCAGAGACCACTATATGATGATTGGCTTCTGTTAGAACCGTTCCATTCGTGATGTACGTCCGGAATGGCACTACAATCTGAGGAAGCGCGCCGGCACTTACTGGCGTGTATCGAGTTTGTGGCATAGGTTCAATCACGGTACTCGAAGGAAGGAAGTGAGAGGGATATGATAAGGATGTTTACAGTATCGTAGGCCGTTTATGGTCTATAGCCGGACGAGTAGTCGGTCTAGCGTGCCAGGGCTGATGTCATCCGCCGGGCACGCGTTTGTTTGGCTCTATTTGGGCGTCACACCCGCCCCCCACGCCGCGGCTGGAGCGGCAACGGACGGCAATTCTAGCTGGACTACGTTCATTCTCATCTCGCTCCATCCGCGTCTGCTAAGCTCCGCAGGCTCAGCATCGTCTTGCCCTTCTACGTGATGGAACGTTGCAAGCAGCCAATGTCCTTGAGGGGAAGCTCGGTCTTTCTCTAGCATTCGGAGGTGACGTAATCAGGCAGAGAGAGAGGGAACGAGAGGAATGGATTACATGTAGCGTAAAGTAGACAGAATATATACATGATACAAGATGAAGAAACATAGTGTGAGCTTTACCAAGGCGTCGGTGAAGCGGATACAAAGAAATAAGAAAGTCCGTTATACATAATCTAATCTCAGAGTCCGTTATCAGTCATTGGCCATAAAGAGTGACTAAGCCGCCAAAGCGCCACATCCAACAGGAGGTGCCCTTGGAAATCAGAAGTTCTAAACACGACATAAAGGGCCGTATGGTAATGCTATCAGTGATCAAACATCACCCTGGGGGAAGCTCTCTAGCGTATACGTCACTTTATCGACCAGCATCCCCAGCGTCGAAAGGTACGAGTCCTGAAGCACAGAGTGCTTGTCCCTGTCCAACTCCCACTGATTGCCGTCAGGCTCGTACTCTTCGAACACGACGCGTAGGTCGAGCTGTTGCAGCTGTACGCCCCTCGCGGCCCGCTCCCGAAGGGCGTCGACCATGTCGTCGAAGAACTCGCGCGCCTCTGGGATTTCTCCGGCCGTGAACCACCCGCCGGTCTCCTCCATCAGGCAGATCGACCGCAGCCGCGAGCACGGGACCGCCACGTCTGGCTTGGGCTTGAGGGCCCCCCAAAGGCGTCTTGCCACGAACCATTCTTGGAGGTGGAGGCTCTCGAGAGCGGGGAACGCCTTCAACACATTCGACCACTCTTTGCTCCTGACCGGGGCTGGGTCCTCGTCCATCGTATTGAAGACGGAGATCTTCAACTGTGTGAGGGGCGCGCCGCGGAAGGCTGTCCGGATAAAGACAACCTGGTCGTTGAGGGAGCTCCTCCACCTATAAGGCTCTAGCTCTCGTCGGAAGTTGAATGTGAACCTTACTACTGAGAACCCGTCCGCATCGCAGCCGTACAAGGAGAGCTCGTAGTTGTCCCCCGTGAGATCGCCCCAAATGCAATCCAGAACGATGCGTTGGACGCGGGATATCGGTGAGAGCGATTCGGAGAGAGGGTCGGAAGGAAGGGCCATCGTGGAAAGCTGGATATAATTGTCGCCATTCTCGTCGACGTCATCCTGTGAGCCGAGATCAAATTTCCCGACCACGTCGACACAAGCGGATTGAGGACAGGCGAATCTTGAAAAAAAGGGAAAGATGCCATCGCAGGAATAATCGCCCAGATACAACGACTTCATGCGCTGAAACATGGTTCGCGGGCGGGAAGCGGTCGAGGTAATGTGGTAATCTTGGACGAGATTGCCGAGGACGCCGAAGATGCAAAGCTCCTCGAGGTCAAGACACGTGGAGAGGAGGTCGAAGAACTCGCTGAGCGACAGGTCGGAGGGGCACCCGATAAGCTTCAGAGTGTGCAGTGACGCGTATATTTGTGGGTCCATTGGTACATTTGATTCGCCTGCGATCTCTAAAACTTGGAGGACGGGGAAACGCTCCGCGGATAGGTGCAACTCGTCTCTGGTGTCCGTCCCGAGGAGTCGAAGCGTCTTCAGAAGCGCAAACTTGTGTGAGAAGAAGAGCATGGGCCTAGATTCCCATCGCGTTGACTCGATGTCGAGCGTCTCCATCCGGCCAACGTGAGGGAAAAACAGAGCAAGATCAGCCTCACAAAACTGGGGCGCGTGAATGAAGACGTGGAGAGGGGAAGCGGCTGAGCTGTTGAGACAGTGTGTCACATATTTGCGCCTCGTTCGTTCCGTTCCCGTATCCACCGTCCGCCATAGGGTCGGAGTAGAAAGCGCGAGGTCGTACCAGTAGCGGCAGACGCGCGGTATGTTGCAGCGCCCATCCAGGGCACTAAAGCTGAGGTCGTATTCTCCGCAATCGGTGGATAGGATGAAGATGAAGACCAAGAGTTCGATAGGAATGCGATTGATGGGGAGAGAGGAGTTCCACAATGCTTTCAGTTGGGCTTGTTGCTCCGGCGCTGCAGCGGTTCGGACTGAATTCTGGGAGACGAGTTGCATCCATTGTTCCTTCGCCGCTTGTGATAGATGCGCAGGGGGAGATTTGAAAGAGACGCCTCTGAACACCAGTACCAATCGCTAAGCCCATCAGAAGAACGGCGTGTAAAGTAGCACGTACGGTAGTAGATGTAGTTGTTGTCCCGGACCCTCATCTTCCACTACGCTTAGAGACCACTACATGATAAACGGCTTCTGTCAGATCTAACTGTTCCATACGATGCACATCTGGAAGTGTGGCACTTACTGGCGTGTATTGGGTTCGTTGCATAGGTGCACTCGCAGCGCTCTTGTAGGTGGGCAGGAACGATGGGTGAGGGATATGACAAGGCAACACAGTTGTTTAGACATGGTCTTATCGTGGCCGAGCGAGATGTCCAGTGTCCGGCGATGTTTGGCTCTATTTGTGCAATCAACGTAAGTATGCCCTCCTTGACCCGTCTTCGGTGGACGAGCATATTCCGCAGAAGACATGCGTGTCGACAGACAGTCAACTGGTTAGCATACAATCAAGAGGAGAGTTTTCAAGCCAGTATTCACGCCCCCACATATCAAATCCTCTAGGTCGATGTATGGAGGCAATGCAGGTGTCTGGCGATTTCCACCACAACGACGCTGAGGATTACTGCGAGCCTCAAGGTCCGGTCTATCATGCATGACTCCAAGACATGGGTGCTGTGTCGAAACTATCATAATGACTGAGAGTCGAGCGAGATGAGTCATGCTGTGGCCATGGACTACAGACGTTGGGGGCGGGAAGTGAGCCCGTCCGACGTCGGGGTCGAGGTCAGAGAGAGGCCGTGGGCCGAGGCAGTGCGGCCGTCGGGGGGCAGCGGGTGGCGGGGTGCTAAAAACGGCGTTTAGGCGCCGTGGCACGTGGCTGACGGGGTGGAGGCGGGGCCGCTGGGGCTGTTTGGCGTCTTAGTTAGCATCCGCAGTCAAGTACTTTACCTCCTACTCGTATCCCACACAACCCTCGTTCATACTCGTTTCTCTTCTCTTCAGATCTCTATCGACCTCACCTCTACCCTCACACACACAAGCCTCACATCCACAAGTTCATGCGTCTCGGCGCACTGTATTCCTTTGCCGTCCTCGGCGCAAGTCTCGGTGAGTCTTTCCCTCCCCCTCCTGCCCCCAATCCTCATCAAAACACCCCTTTCCTGCCCTCCAACACCTATCCCGCCACCCAAAGTCGCTGCGAGCCCCATTAGGGTCGTCGTCACAGAGGTCTCCTCCAGCGTCAGATACGGACATGCCGCCGCGGACGGCAACAATGTAGCTCATATCGCGGGCGGGCCCATCGAGATGATTTCCGTCGTCTCCGCCGCCCCGGTCGAGCACCACACCAACGGTCGCCACTGGTGCCAGTCCATGCGCGCCAAGGCCCTCGATGCGTCCAACGCCCTGCGTCAAATGCTCGGTCTTGAACCTATCGACCGCATCCCTCCCCCGATGCGCCACATGCACCACGGCGAGCCCCCCGCCCGTGGCCGCCCCGGGAAGAACGGCGAACTGCCAGTCCTGCCCTTCGTAGGAACCCCCGTCCGCCCCGCCTTCGTCGCTGAACAAGACGGCGAGCGGGGTCCGATGGACGGCCCCCGTGGCGGTCGCCCGATGTGGCACCACGGCCCTCACTACCACCGCTTCCGCGGCTCGTTCCTCCGCCGCGTCCACCATGCCTTGATGACCCTCGGTCCTTGGGAGGGTCGTGCTGTAGCCTTCGTCCTCGGTGAGTGCTCATCTTTGCTCCCCATTCGCCCCTCCGCGCCCCCTTCCCCATCTATCATACGTGAGCGATGGTGCTAACAATATCCTTCTCGGATATGTTTATCCATCTCCTGATCTAGGCTGCGGCATCGGCGTTCTCCTCCGCATGGTGTGGGTCATGGTGCTCGTCACCGCTCGTGCGTTCCGCGGCACTCGGGAAGATGAGGATACCGCGTACGACGTCGTCTTCGACGACGAGGCCGAGATGCTCGTCCCGCCGCCCCAGTACACGACCATCGAGGGTGCCGAGGCGGTTCCGGTCGCCGACGAGAAGAAGGAAATCGTTGCCTAGACTTGGGGTGGACTACACGTACGTACGCGCCAGTCAACCATGGAGCAGGGAAACCTTTGCCCGCATGTTGCCTGATGCTTATCCCACCCTGGACTATCCCTCGGACCGTTCGTGTGATATGTCTTGCTTGTTGTACCCATCTCGGTTCCCTCCCTTTCCCCGTCCCCTTCTATTCCTCCCTCCCTTTCCTCTCTTCTCCGTACACCGCGTCAGTGTACCGCCTACTTGATAGCACCATCCGCCCCATCGCTCGCGTTACGACTTACGACTCCCTACACATCTCGTGTTCCATTTCACGCGTCCAAATCACACCGGTTCCCTGGCGGTGCCCTCGGCCGTGGCCGACCCCATAGAGCTTTGTCATAGTGTGGATGCATGTCCTGGAGCAGCAGAGCGCGCTTTTGTAATCATATATCTATCACAAGTGTTTGGTGAAATAATTGAGAAAATCCTTACTGGCCTGGGGGCTTGAAACTCGCCGAGAAAGTAAATATTAAATAGTCGAGTGTGCGATGAATGATGGTAAGTTGAATCGAGCGCGTAACCGACTTGTTGTACCGCGGGGACGACCCCGGCGCCGGATCCGATTCTACACAAAATATAGCTATATTTCAGACGAGTCACCTGCATCGACCCCCGCCTCCGATCGTCCCCTCAAGTTACGATCTAGCGTACAGCGTGCAACACCGCTCAGTCACCAACGCGTTCTTTGGCTGTGTTGACACAGGCGCTTTCACTTCAAGGTCACGGTTGATTCAAATCTTGTAGGCATTCCTATCTACAAGAGAAGCCATCGCTTCGCTCCGGCGGGTTAAAGGTAGAAGGTTGAGATTTATCACGGTCATAGAACCAAGTGGTAAGCAGGTTAAAGCTATCTATACCTGGGACTCAGGAGAGGAGCAGGGGTCGAGGCAGAGGCTGTGGGCGCCGGGGGATGTAGATGCGTAGTGTCCGAGGCATTAGTGGAGATAGATTGACTGAAGGGGATGGCTTGTACGGCACAGATACAGGTCCTTGACACGCGCTTCGTAAGCTCCAAAATCCTGGTCGATGCATTTACTAATTGGTCAAAGGACGGAAGGTCGAGGGCATGGAGGCTCGAACAGAAGGGTCAGATCTCAGCAGGCTGAGTCATGTGGGGCATTAGGCGCCCGGACAAACACGAGCACACAAAGTCGCGGCATAACTTTTACTATATGGTTTATACTGCGCGTCTTACTACACTATGATTGCTGTCTTCCAAGTTGTTCACTTACCTCGTTTTATCGTATCACTCTGGACGTCCCCCTTGTACTCTTTGAAATCTGTCTCATGATAGCACTGGCAGCTGACAGTTTGCCATTCCCCCGACCCTGTCCCCCCATTGAGGGCCGCCGAGCGTGTATCCGTGTGAAAGGAGTAGTTCTGACGACGTGTGGCACAGGCGTGCTTCGAATGAAACTTCGCGGGGCACTGTACATAGTGCCGCCCGGGTGGAGCTGTCGCCAACGAGGTTGCGTCGCGGAAGGGGGATGTTCAGGGTTGCGCCGTGACGTAAGCGCCCGGCTATCTGCGCGTAGGGAACACAGATAACACGTTGGGACCTGGGTAGTGGAGGCGTTCATCTCGGGCGGAGCCTCAGGAGAAGCGCAGTCCTTGTCATGAGGGATATTTGGCTCGTCGATAGATGGAGAATCCTCCAGGACGATCGCAAGGATGCCCTTCTGTTCAACGTCGCAGGCGAGGAGTGCCACGTAGGTGGAGTCGCCGGAGTTGACGGCTGGAGTTCGGATGCGAGCGAGTGGTAGCTGAGCGTGAATTCCGGAAGGGGAGCTGATGATACCCTGCAACGTGTTCTCCTGTGGGATGCGAAGACCTTCGGTAAAGGAATCTTGTGGAACACATATCATACGGGACGAGCATCCCGCGAACCCCGCGGGGGTGGCAGCAAGAGAGAGCTGATTGGGAGGAAGCGCGTTCCGAGGTTCGGTGGGTGTTGGTCGTGTGCGTGGAAGGAAACATGAGGTCGGAGAGCGCACTACGCCGCGGGACGCTAGCGGGAGGCGTTTGGACGGCGACGATCCCGAAGGCGGAGAGCGCCAGGAAAGGAGTGAAGTGTCCTGGGTTTGCTTGATAATCTCCTGCAACCGTATGAACGCCTGACTCCCTTCGCCGTACGATGCCTGCAGAGTAACGTCGAAAAGGCCCATCAGCGAGTATGCCTGGTCCTCTTCCCGTGTGGCAGTCCTATAGGAAGCCCACGACATCCGCTGTGCCGCACAGACAGAATCTAGCGGGCGATCCAACGTGAGGATAGCGCGGTCGATCCCAGTGATGCTCTCGATAACGGGGGCGAGCGTGTGCTTCGTGCCAACGGGCTTCCACTGTGACGAGAGGAATAGAACGACATTCGGAGCGAGAAGCTCGGGGAGGGTCCAGCTTCGTGCGAACCATTTACTGACGCTGAGGGATTGTGATAGCTCATCTGCGTTGGTAGAGAAGTCGACATCTTCGAGGAATGCGTAGCACGCGCCGGAGAAGCGATATGTACCAGTCGTACATGCACCCGAGGGTATCGGAGACCTCGGCGGCGCTCGACTGGTCGACACAGCAGGTGTCGACCCAACCGAGCTGAAAGCCATCCTCATTGGCGATGGCACAGAATCGACGGTTCTTCTCCGAGAGACTGCCGAGAAGGTCGGTGTTGCGGGTGGCAGGTGTCTGGAGCTTGAGCAGGTCTTGATACGTTTGTTCCGGCATATGAGTCGGGTCTCCTTCCTTCGACCACACATGGGACAACACGGCATAAGACCCTGGTGCGGGGTCATCGACGTACTGAAATCGCCCGGTCTTGGTGTCTAGCAGTCGCATAGGCCTCTGTGATATGATTAGCACACTCCTACATGAAATGACGTGTAAAACATACCTTCGCACGGAAAGATCTGTGTCCTGGGTTGCTGGTACCCCGCGTGAGCCCCGGGCTACTAAGTACTAATGGTTGCTCGGAGCGGGTCACATGACCATGTCGAGATGGCTCCGAACGACGAACGCTCCCTTCATCTCCCTCAGTAGGGGTATGTGAAGTGATGATCGAAAGTGGAGGGCGTCGGAGATGGCGTGTGAGAGCGCGTCGAAAGGGCCGAGCGTATTGGGCTGGATAGAGTTTGTGCGAAGGGTCGCGACGGTCGCCCGCCTGCCGCTCAGAGATCCCTAGACAGGACCACGCTGCAAAATCACTAGGGGATGTAGCGAGACGTTGGCCTGGATTGGAAGCATGGGGGTTGCCACGAGCTTGGGAGGCGCGTCCACCACCGGAGGGAAAGAGATAGACGAGCTGGCTGAGCGAACGTGATAAGCGGCGTACAATGCTTCCCAGACGGGAGACGAAGTTATGATTTGCGGAGGCGGCGTCGAGTACGAGAGGATGGTCGAGAGTGTCGATTAGTGAACCCCACGCAAGGATTGACTGATCCGGGATGCGGCGTAGGATCTCCTCTTGCAACCGGGAGAAGGCAGCCGAGCCCCCTTCGCCGTAAATGGTCGGTATGTTGACTCCGAGAATGCCCATCAAGGAGTAGATGGTATCCTCTTCTACCGTCGCCGTCCTCTTGGACGTCCACGACAGGCGACAGGCAACGGGAACGTCAAAGAGGGACCTGTCGAGCATGAGGATGTCCCGGTCGATACCAGTCACGTCTTCGATGAGAGGCGAGAGCGTGTGCTTGGAACCGATGATGGACCACCGGGTGGTGAGGAAGATGACAACTCTGGGGGCGAGGAGTTCCGGGAGGGTCCAACTGCGTGTAAACCATGCGCTGTTGCGGAATTGCTCGTCGCGTATGGCTTCGGGCCCTTCGTCCACGTCGGGGAGGGCAACGTAACAGGCGCCCGCGTCACGGTACCAGCTGAACATGGAGTTGATAGCTTCTGAAACTTCCGAGCTACTGAGCTTGTCAATGCAGCAGGTGTCGACCCAGCCGAACTTGAAGCCGGCGTCTCGCGCGATAGCGCAGAAGCGACGTATCTTGTAGTGTAGTCTGGGAAGTGCGCTTTCATGCTGAGCAGTTGACTCCTGAACCTGGCGGACCTCGTAGAAGGTTTGTTCGGCGTCGAGACTTGAATCCTCGTTCTTCTGCCACACGTGCGAGAGGATAGCATATGACGCATCACGAGAGCTGTTGAAGTAATGGAATCTTCCTGTGTTGGTTTCGAGTAGTCGCATGACTTCTAGAAATCATGAACGCCAGCAACGCATTGTAGGAGATAAAACGTACTGAGGTGTACGAGAGAGACTCGCAGATTCGAGGACGGGAGGCAGACGGAATCGCTCAGCTGAGACTATATGCGCAGTTCTCCCTATTAACAAAACGCGGATCGTATGCCGTGATCACCGACAAAAGGTTAGCACCAGACCCACCACCCTGGAGAACAATCTGCCACGAACTGCTACTCACTTCCGAGGGCCCCGCTTCACAAAAGGATAGCTGCATCTTCATCTCGCCACTATTGTATCACGGCTAGTATATTGTATGCCTTAAGACGTAAGTGGGCACGGCGAGGTGCGCGTGAAAATCTAATGGGGGAATATCAGCCATAACGAAACAAGGCGATTAATCTTCAGTCTGCTTACTCGCTTCGGACTGGCGCGAGGGATGGCCTGGTCTGATTTGGGTGTGGACGAGGACGGAAATGGTCGGAGGACGGACGGGAAGCTTGGATTAGATTATCAATCCTTGCATACTTCCGGATGACGCCGTCGGAGAGATGATGGAGGCTCGTCTAATGGAATGTATTAATCGCGGATTAGGCATTCATAAAAGCCATGCTGTAGACACATGGTATAGGACAAACCTTAGATGGAGGCTAACAGCTGACAAGCCGGTATCACTTTGAGGGGGACCATTTGGGTGCCTATGAGGGCATCTCTAGACGGCGGAGATGCTACATTCGTTCAGTGCTTCTGACACTTGCATGATCGTCTGAAGGCGTGCATCAATAAGGGTGACCTGCCAGTGGGAGGTCGGAAATGAAATGCAGGCTGTGGCGAAAACGAAACAACATGGGTGACACGTGCGCGTAGTTCTACGGCGCACACCAACGCAAGCCACGCTTCGCGCTGTGGTGGATTCCGTGCGCCGCGACTTTGTGGATGCAAGTGGAGAGGCCAGAGGCATCAAACACAAAGATTGCCTGTACAACGACGAGCCCGCAGTCACGAATATACATGTTACAGCCTTCAGGCACAAGAAACAAGCGAAAAGTGTTCAAAGGCGGCGTTCCCGACAGCTAGCTTCAACAACTAGACGGTGCCTTCTCCTGGCGCACTTGGGCGAACATTTTGTGGTAATAGGGAAGGGGAAGAGACGTGGTAACAGCACTTTAAAGAGAAGTACCTAGCATCCCAGCATTCATCCTATTCCACGTCCACCCACCCAAGCGGCTCTCCATGATGGACCTTGTATCCAGGCAGATCGATCCTCGGGAGTCGAGACCGTGTGATAATGGAGGAAGTGCTGGGCGTGAGATGTCGATATTGAATATGGATGAAGGGAGTAACTGCGCCTTGGGATCTTGAGCTTGAGATAGAGCATAGTACTAGGTAAGTATAACAGAAGAAGAGATCTAGGCATTTCGTCGAGCATGGGTGGATTGGGCGCTTAGGGGGCTCTCCAGGTCATCCCGAACCCGAACCCGCACTTTCAACGTTCAACGTTCAACTTCTGCGCCCATTCCCTTGTGAGCAGACATCTCGCCATCTATCTACGACGTGAGCGACTCGAAATGATAACCGGATTTTCTGACCTCATGTCAAAAAATTAGATTGTTACACGTAATCAAGTCCGTCGACGACTCCAACTACGATGTATCATGGTTGGCTCCCTACCCGGGTGTACTGTAACAAAGCTGGAGGCAAGGCAGGACGATATAATGGACTCGAAACTCATACACGGTATAGAAGGAGAGAAATATGAGTCCACGCCTCACATCATCTTGAGAGTAGGCCTCGACAGAGCACGTCGACCCTTCTTATTGAGAGAGTCCGTAGAGATACCACAATCCCGCCCATCCGCGAGCCTGGAAACTGTCATAACGTGCATTAGTGATTATATTTCAGAACTGCGCATTCACGAAAACTCACACACGCCGTTACGGCCCAGAACGGGAAACCTCGGGTTCGCCGGTGACGGAGAGCGCTGACCGAGCCGTAGATCGGGACCCTGGGACTGACTTTGAACCTCGGCGTGGATACTGAAGCGCGCCTCGCTATTGTCCTCTAAGACACCACTCCTTCTGAGCGTAATGCGGAGTTTCAGACATTCGAGATTGGGAATGGTGACGTCCGCGGACGCCGTGCCGGCACGGAACGCCCACGAGCGGATATGGCTGTCGTTGTGCTGTAGGTGCTCAAGACGCTCGTCGTTGAAAGGCCAAACGGACCCTCCGGTGGCGTCTGACACGAGGAGGGCAAGAGCCCCATAGTTCTGGCCCACCGGGCACTGACAGCGCCCGATGCCGATCGTGCAAATGGCTCCGCTGTCTGCCTTGAGTCCGAATATGACCGAAGAGAGCGGCGTGGAGTTCGACATGAAGGCATCATATGACTTCTCCGCGATGTGAAGACTTGGAAGGGGAGAAAGGCCGCTGGGTCCGAGGGCGGGGGCCGAAC
>FTLJ01001190.1:0-23891 GCA_900155495.1 Porogramme epimiltina | reverse complement strand
GTGAGAATGCTTGGATGGAGCGAGATGGAGCGACGCGGGGGGCGGGAGGAGAGGAAAAGGGTAGGAACGGGTGGGGTGGAGGGGGGGGGCGTAGACAGAAGATGATGAACTCACCGGAACGCCTTCGGGTTGAGGGCCGCGACGTGCTGCACGGTGCGGACGAGCTGGCCCTGCAGCAGGTGGAGCCGCTTGTAGGCGCCCTCGTCCACCGGCGTGAGCGAGGCGAGCGAGCCGTCGACCATGCCTGCCCAGGACCGCAGCGCGCCGTCAGCGTCGAGAAGGAGGAGAAGCCAAGGGCCGCGCCCGGATGCGGGTCGGAGAGCGAGCACAGCTCGGGAGGGGGGGAGGGGGGGAGAGGGACGGACGCTACGCACCGCACACGAGCCGCGCCTGGGGAATCTCCGCATCGCTCGCCTTGGGCCGACGGGCGACGAGCAGCGAGCTCCGGTACTCCGTCTGTCCGTGGAATTCGGTCCGTCGGAGAAGGTGCTGCCCGTTCTTCGACTCGGGGTCTGCCGGTCCGATGCGCGATGCCGTCCGGCGTCGGCGTACATATGACGATATGACGAAGGGACGAAGGGAAGGGCAGACACAGAAATTAGGAGCGCGCCGCGGCGTCAGAAAGGGAACGGACGCACCGCGCGGGTCGTACGCGTAAATCCGCACGATGCCCTCCTCGTCACAGGTCACGATAGACATATGCCCGTCGGCAAAGAACAGGTCTGCGCGGGTGATGCAGCTGTGTTGCGGGTCTTTCCCGAGGATCACGAGCTTGTACGGGTCCTCCTGCGGGCGTAGGGGGAGGCAAAGCGTACATGTCAGCTTCAGGGTCAGCAGACGGGGGCTGGAGTAGCCGAGGGCGCTGGAGCCGGGGAGGGGGTGGGTGGGGTGCAGGGGGCGAGGGATATGAATTGCGCAGAGGGGGACACCAGACAGGACGGACCTGGAACGCGACGAACCACACGCTCTTCACTGCGTCGCCGATCACGAGGAGGTTCTTGACCGCGCGCAAGGACGTGACGTACACGCCAACGTCCAAGAATGCTACGCCGACAAGTCGCTCGTCCAAGTCGAATGCACGGACGTAGATCTGTGGCTCGGGTAAGACATACGCCCAGTCAAGGTATAACCTTGTCTGACACGCACTTTTTGGCCCATAGATGAGACGAGGTAACCGTTCATTCCACACAGGAACGTGACAGGACCCTTTGCGTCGTCGCGGCACAGCAGCTTCAGACGCCACCACCGCTTCATGTGAGTCGCGCTGGCATCCGGCACCACGTCCACGATTTCGAAGATGTACACCTAGCGATGGACTTTAGCCAAATTCGCGCTCCCCAAGAGCAGACCGAGCTCACCGCGCCCTTCACCGCGAGATCCTCTCCGCGGTTGATCGTAGTGCCGACCGCAATATAGTCTTTCATTCCAGATTCCGTGCTCATGGTCTCCAACGGCACGGACACTACACATGTCACGAATTCGTTTGCCGCGAACTCGTACCTGTCGCACACATGAGCAAGCCATGCTCGCGCAGAACGTCGCTTAGATGGAGAACACACCCGTCCATTGTGATCCATCCATCTGGTGAGACGAGTTCGAGGGTGGACGTCTCGCAATATGGATATGAGATGTTCGGACCTATGAAAGAAGATACCGCGGTCAATGATGGGCGCACGTAGACAAGATAGCGGCTATATAGGCACTGACTATCGGGTTCCCAGACAATGTTTCCGTCTTCGTCATATGACGCGAAACGGTTCATGAAGGACGAGGCCGCGACAAGCAGCTGGGTGGAGGCATCAAACACGATGTTCGAGTATGGCCGTGAGCGTGGGACGGAGCGCGCAGGCATATGAGCGTCCAGCTGCACATCTGGCATCCATTCGACCAAGCTGGGGCCCTGGAATATCATGTGGTCAGTCCTGCGCCGGCGCTAACGACAGGTGACACACCTCCTCTGAGTAGAACAGGAAGTCACCCTTGGACTCCCACAGAGAGCATGTCGTGAATGCATGCACGACATTGTGGCCCGACGGGAAGACCCTCACGCCGCCCTTGTCTGTCGACAGTATCCAGCACGGCCGATCGCCCGTGAAGAAAACGCCTGCAAACGTCTGCCCCGCGGCAGGAGTGGTTACAAAGGGGAGAAGAAGGCGTGAAATGCGCTTCTGCTCGGCGAGGACCGACTTCTGCTCCTCCTCAGGATACTGAATGTCGAACGCGCGAGACACGACCTTGACGAACTTGACGAGAAGCGTCGATGATCGGGCGGAGGGTAAAGGCTCCGCAGGGGGCGCCGTCGCAACCGCCTCATAAATTCCCATCTGCCCTGAGCGCAGTAGCACCTGATTCAGAAGATCATTACCACGTCCCCAGTATGCGCAACACACGTGGGCGCAGCCACACTCACAATGAGATGCGGGCGTGGCCGCGACTCCCCTAAGGGCGCAATAACGATTTGGTCGATGTCGAGCTCCTGCGGTTTGCGCGGCGGGTCTTGCGGAAGCGAGGAGGCTGGAGGGTCCAGCGAGTCGGTCAGGACGGGGTCAAGGGTAGCGAGAAGCGTCGTGGAGAACGCTAGCGTCAGCTTCGGCAGCGTCCAAATCTGTGGAGAGAAGTCAGCAAGGGGTGTACGCGCTAGCTGTATGCCCTCCACGTACTTCGACCACACCTTGAGGGCGAACGAGCACTAGCCACTGGCTCTTGGCGCCTGAACTCATCGCTCCTTGCAGCGTCCCCGTTGCTACCTCGGCCGGAGCGTCCGCGTTCAAGAACGTCTGGAAGAGGCCACTGGTGTCAGTGTAGAAGAAGCCCGCTAAGTATCGCGACGTCTATCAGCGACTGGTCAGCTCGACCGCGTAGCTCAAGGGTTGTAGGTCTCTACCTTGTCTCCCATGGGCGACATGTCCTTCCGTCTTATCCTACCGCGCTCAATCCCGATGAAGAGTCCGATGGTGTCGTCTTCCCGGATAATGAGGATGTAGGGGTCGCATATACTGCACGACTTGACTCTAGGCCTAGGGGTGCTGCCGTCGACATCCTTGATACTCTGTCGCTCAGTACCGTCGGGTTCCAGTACTCGGATGACGTTCGTGACGTTGAACATAACATGGAGGATGGCAGTATTCTGGAAGAATGGTGCGGCTCCCAATGTCGTTCCTGGTATTCGAGTCGTTATGGTGATGTCGGACTGTGAAGACCGGGTAGCGATCTACAAGTCGACTATCGTCAGTATATCACGGTGACAATACAACAGACAGTTGCGCGCACTCGAGACAAACCCGGCGATGGGTTCGCGTCCGTGCTGATAATGATGGAGTCGTTGTCAGCGTTGAGGGGTGTTGAAGGTCGTCGGATGTTGAGAGACCACATGCCACGGCCTCCACCGATTGCGTGAAGTTTTCGTTTTGACCGTGTTGGCATGTCCCTCTGACGCACTAGCCTTTAGCGAACGAGAGAAGATGCATGTTGACAATCTCGCTTACCTGGAAGAGGTGGAACCCGCCAAGCGGACCCGATCCAGTTGCAGTGACAAGCTCAGGCACTTGTCGATCCTATGAGGCGTCTTAGAAGACATCGGAAGGACTCATAGGTGCAACGTACCCCATTCCGAGTGAAACCAAATGCCATGTCGCATATTGGTCCATGAGCGGGGATAGCGTCGCACAACGAGAGGTGGACGACTGTTCGCTTTCGTACAGAGTCCACGGTGCCATTCGAAGCGCCGTTTGCGGTCGGCTTTTCAGCAGAGTCAGAAGGACCGTACAAGTCTAACATAACATGAGCAGGGTCTGCATCGGTGAATTTGAGGACTACTTACCTTCGTCGTCATCCATCATGTCCGCATCCTTCGCTGTATCCACCACGGCGGCCGGCCCACTCATCTCCACATCCTCGTCTTTGAGCTCTTCCTCTACCCTCACCGTCTTCAGCAGCACGGACGGGCCAACCATGCTCCCAACGAAGACATGATCCTCTGCGATGCGCTTCACCACGGAAGGTATGGTCGTCCGGGCGAGGCCGGTGCCCATAGAGAGCCGCGACACTGTCTTGCCGTCTTGAACCAGCTCGACTGGATATACCGACCCGTCGCGGAGGAAGAGGAAGAAAGTTTTCTCGTCGACAAAGGTGAAATGAGTCCCTTCTAACTGCAAGTTGCGCTCTTGGTCTTGGGGTGTTGTCGAGGGCATTGGGAGATCGCTGACTCGCGGTGGCCAGCCATTGACGGGGAGGGCAACGCGCCGACCGGACTGGTCTACAAATAGGACGGCGTTACTTGCAAGTATGACTACACCGCCCGTAGCAGTGGAACAAGGGGTGAGAGCAAAGCAGTCATAGGGCAATCCGTCGACCGCGGTGATGACGGGGTAGTTTTTGGTGATGAGGTCGAGGGTGAAGATGTACAGGCCCACGGTATCCTTGAACTCTTTCAGGCGTCTGTGAAGTGTAACATACATGAGCACCGTAGCAAACCAAGGATAAATGAGGAGGCAAAATTCGGCGCTCAATCGCGTACCAGCCCCACCCGCAGGTACACATACGCGCCATTAAACTGGTGCGTATGGACTGGCGTTCAAAGGTATTAATGATACTCGCAGGTGGTGGCACTCCGAGGAGAAACTCGGAAGGAATAGGAGTGTGTGATACATTCATGGCTACGGCCACGGGCCTTATCCTTTCCGCAAGCACTTGCCACCCCCAAAGCGGGGTTACAATATAAAATGCACCTGGCTGAGCGGATTTCATGTTGGCCGGGATACATGCACCCCGGGCCATGACGTATGCGCGAACCCCGAACCCCGAACCGCAAAAAATTACGACGCACCCTGTCCAGGTCTGCTGGAACTGGCAGAGCACAGCTATAGTGGGGTTGTGGAATCCTGGGAGGAAAGCGAAGTCGATCACGTTCCGTATGCGCTTGTCGACGTCGTTTGCAAGGTCCAGGACAAAGCTAGGTGAGTAGGGAACGTCTCGAGCTTGGCTGGTCTCCACTTCCATGAGGTCGAGTTCCGCCTGGCTTTGATAAAAGGGGAGAATGGCAAGTGCGTCCTTGGGAAGAGCAAGTGCTGCGCATCTTGAGAGCGGGTCGACGCGAAGCTCAGCACGGAAGAGGGGGGAGTCGAGGGCCATCTGAACGAAAGTCAGATGAATATACGTACAACCGAAAAAGAACACTGACCAACTGTGGTGCACGCTCGTATGTGTGTATAGAGACTGTAATGACATCGTGGATGGCGTCCGACCATTCAAGGAGTGCAATCTATAGGGTAAGGGAGTCAGAGAGGAGAGACGTTCAAGAAACGCGCCACGCACTTTTGCATCCTTGAATGAAATCAGCAACCTGTCCAGCCTATCTTCAATGGAGTGCACGGTCCGTATGGGTTCAAGGCCGGTGACGATTCCATGGAGCCTATGTTCACGGACGAGATAGAAGCGGTTGACGGTGGGAGGGGATGCTATTCCATTCTGAGTGGTGGACTAAGGACAAGAAACACGAACACGGGTCAGCAAACTGCTCTCCGACGCTTGCACCCATGACCGGTAGGGGAATGTAATGGCATTCGAGTGGTGGCAACGCGACAAAACCCGGTATCCGAAGCGCATTCACCTTGACCGTGCCCATGTTAACGAACCCTTCACCCGACGCGTCCATCTCTACCTCGCCCTCCACTGCCTCCGTCCCTTTGCGCACAGTCGCCCGCCGCTCCTTCTCTTCCTCCTTCTGGGTAGAGATTGGGGCTGGTTCTTCCCTGACTTCGAATATGCGTAGAAGACTTGAGCGAGCGACGACAACATTGAAGAGGGTGCGCCCGGCCTGCGTGGATGACGAGCTGGCGTCGGAAAGCGTGGACGACGTGAATTTGAGACATGCTGCGAACTCGACACCGCTCGGCGGAAGTAGTTCCTGGCGAAGGGCGTGCATCTTGAGTTTTCAGTGCATGCAACGACCAGTCTACAAGCGTTGCTGCTCGTCGGGCGACAACAAGGACTGTCAAGGCGCCCAGAGGTGCAGCATGTTTTCCTTTGTTTGGCGCGCTACTGAACGCAGAGCGCTTGTGTAATAAAACGCTCAATTTTACCAGCATAGATCTAGGTTCGACTTCTAAACTGATGTATATGTAGATAAAAGATATTGATATTTAGACTTACACTTTGTCTCAGAGGATGTCGATCACTAGGAGAACACCATTCCACCTTCGCCTTTGATACGGCTTTCAAATCAACGAATCATGATCCCCAGTTGGTATTCGAGTTTGTACAGACCAAACTTCCCAAGCAACGAGTATTTTTAGACGAGGAATTCAGGCCTTGGGAGGTCGGGTAGACACTCCAAATCCCAATGAACGATCAGTACCTCATGTGTCCCAAATTTGGGGAGTTCTTCTCACGGTAATGGCAATAGGCGCCTATAAACTCATCAAGTTCTCTCCAGGCTGCCAAGTCAGACATAAGCGGCCTCGGACCCCACCCTTCTCTATCATAGCTTTGGAACACACTTCCAGAATCTTCCCAACCACACACATATGCCCGTCCTTCGTTCATCGAGTAATCCTTGGTTGAATGCCGACCCATAGGCATATCTGTCAGCAAGATCACCTTGGTTTCCTAATCTTAGCCAGGTGGCATGAGCATGACGACATTCAATTCCCACATCGAACTCCGGGTCCCGATCTCGCGACATGGTCGTCCTGGATGAGCTTATTCACAGGGCACGTATATAAGCCCTACCTTCTCCTGCGAACTCTCTCATCCAATCCTCATACAAACAACCATGGTCGAGAGCATCACTCTGTACTCTGCTAAGGCAAGTTTAGGGATATTTATCTATCTCGCAATCGATGGGCTTGTCCAATACTGATCCATGGTTCCCTCCTGGCTCTAGATCTGCCCTTACGCTCAAAGGGTATGTTGCAGCTCTCTCAGGATACCTCAGCCTCCTACTGCCCAGATTAACTCGTATCTGCCAGGCCGAGATCGCTCTCGCTGAGGCCAACGCTACCTTCAAGAGGTACGAAATCGATCTTCAGAACAAGCCCGACTGGTATGCCCCCAAAGTGAACCCCGCTAGCAAGGTTTGCGTCTAATACCCGCACTGCTACCCCACATTACTAATATACGCGCCTCTCACAGGTCCCTGCTATCGCATACGGCGGACCTGATGTCCCTCCTGACCAACCCTCCCCGGACTCGACTAAGCTCGCTGAGTCCCTTGTCCTCGTCGAGTTTATCGGCGACCTCTTCCCTCAGTCTGGTATCGTCCCCGCCGACCCCGTGAAGCGTGCTCAAGCCCGTTTCTTCATCGAGGGCGTTTCGAGCAAACTCACCCCCGCCTGGTACGCGTTCCAGATGCGCAACGGCCCCGTCGAGGAGGTGTACAAGGGGCTTGAATACGTCCAATCCCTGCTTCCCGAGACCGGCTTCGCCGTTGGGGAGTACTCGCTCGCGGATATCGCCATCACACCCTTCCTCGCTCGCGCCCGCATTGGCCTCACGAACGAGATCGGAGCCTTCCCCGAGGGTGAGGGCAAGAAGGTCTGGCAGACGATCACCTCCGGCAAGTTTGCCCGGCTCGCGAAGTACATGGACGATCTGTTCGCCCGCGAAAGCTTCAAGGCTACCTTCGACGAGGTGAGGATAACAAGCCAATCGGTTTTTTCCTTCTAACTAAATACGAATCGTCTTAGGCCTACGTCACGGAAGCTTTCAAGAAGCGCCTGGCGAACGTCCGTGCGAACCAGTAAATGTTGAGATCACTGGAGATGGATTACCCCACTGTAACACTACCCTTGGACAGAATACCAACTTCGCAGCCGCCGGCTCGCTTATGATTATGTCACTGCGCGATGTCGAACTTTCAAGCTCTATGTGATTCCAGAACCGTGGAGAATGTCAAAGAATCCTTGCGCCGGCTCCGATCCAGTGTGACTGGACCTCTCACGACGGATGCTACGTCGTATAGTTCTCCATCGTTCGCGGCCGGCTACCCGCTTTTCCCTACCTCTATCTTCATCTCAACCAGCGAAGTCTAGTGCAATATGTCTCAAGCAGGCCAGATAACATTCTATACAAACGTTGTAAGTGGTTTGTGGACCTGGTCTGTATACGACATTGAACCCTCGTATCTGTAAGTACTCGCCCTATGCACAGCGTGTACACATTGCCCTAGAGGAAGCAAAAGCCCAGTACACATCGTACACCGTTAACCCCATGAAGAAGCCCGACTGGTATGTCTCAGAGGTCAACCCCATCGGTAAAGTGAGCCCTTCCCCGAGCACCCCATTGCCCGCCGCTCCCCGCACTTGCTCGTGCAGTCGTTCTCATCCACCCATTCACCCCCCAGATCCCGGCGATAACCTACGGCGGGCCTCCCGCGCCGCCCGACGCGCCCTCCCCACAGTCCGCCAAGCTCTCCGAGTCGCTCGTCATCCTCGAGTTCCTCGCGGACCTCTTCCCCGCCGCACGCCTCCTCCCCGCCGACCCCATGCAGCGCGCCCGCGCGCGGTTCTTCGCGCGGGCCTACGACGAGCGCGTCTTCCCCGCGTCCTTCAGGGACTTCTTCTTCTTCGCGAGCCCCCTCGCGCCCCTCCTCGACGCGCTCGACACGCTGCAGGGGCTCCTCCCCGCCGAGGGCTTCGCGGCCGGGGAGTGGTCGCTCGCCGACATGGCCGTCGGCCCATTCCTCGCGCGGATGTGGCTGTTCTTGGAGCACGACCTGGGCAAGGGCACGGTCGAGGACGGGCGCGCGGCGCTGCGGGAGTTGAAGGGCCCGCGCTTTGTGCGCCTGAGGCGGTACTTGGACGACGTGAAGGCGCAGCCCAGTTTCCAGGCGACCTGGGACGAAGTGAGTGCCCGCGCAGTTGGTGGGCCGCAGAGCGGGAGACAAGCTGACGACCGGTCCGCCAGGCTGTGCAGTTGCAGATCTGGGGAGCGAATCCGTACATGAACCGCGATGCGCCGGAGCGTTTCTAGTCTGGCAGACAAGGGATCACGCCGGAGATGGGTCCTGAAAGCCGTGATGTTTTCATTAAGTAAGAAGTACAAGGTAGTGTTCGACCCAGCCGATGCGTTACGGGTGGTAAAAACGAGAGTGCGGCCCGGGCATTCTAAGGGCGCCCGGGAAGGTATGTACAGCGTACGTACGAAGGAAGAGCGTAGCGTCATTAATACTACAGTTACGTGCGCGCGAGAGGGCACGCGAATAAATACGGAGCGGAACGGAGAGACGAAAGCCGGAGAACGAAGTGGTGGGCTACAAAGACATCGTGGCGTGAACGCGAATGCTACAATAATTATAGACTGTGGAGACCGTGATTGGGGATTTATGGATGGGTGAATGAATGTCGAAGGGCTATGTGCAAAGGAGCGGATGAGCTATGGATACAGTTACCGAGAAACCAGATGAGAACAGAGATAGGAAAGAGAACCGTCATGAGTGGTCGTTACGATGCGAATCACCCTCTCCGAGGGCTTCACATGGTGATTGAGTGTTGCGAGCCGGACATCGCGAGTAGAGCCATGGGAATCGGCTTGCGGTGGAGGCCCGAGCTAGCGGTGCTCTCACCGCTGTCGCTCGCACTGCTCTGCGACGACCGGCTGTCCCGCCTGCTCAAACCGCGCTCAGAGTCGAGGGAACGCTTCGCAGCCCCCATGGGGCCCTTCACGGCGTTCTTGCGCTGGAGAGGCGACGACGCCACAGACGTCGCCGAGGCGTTCGAGCTCGAGTGCGAGTGGGAAGACGAGGATGCGACCTTGCCCTTGCCACGCTTCGAAGGCGAAAGCGTGAAGCGGGGAAGCCAGGAGTGGGAGTGGCTCTCCGCGAGCGAGCCGAGCGTCGACGTCGACCAGCGCGAGCGGAGCACGCGTTCTGCCGCGGCCTCCGCATCCGCTACGGTGCCGACGAGCGACACCGTCGACGCGGTGCGGTGCATGGGGCTGCGAGGGCTCTCGGGCGCGACGGAGAGGTCGAAGTCAAAGGAGGAGAGGGGAGACGACGGCGTGCTGATAGCTGATGCTTGGGAGTATACGCTTGCGCTCATCGGGGTGCTGGGCCACTGCGGGAGGTCGCGGTCGGGGCGCACGGGGAGGAGCTCAGTGGGGCTCTCCACGTCAAGCGGGAAGTCGACGTCCGCGGGGACGGAGGAGCGCGGCGGGGGACGAGCGCCAACGTCGCACGAGGTGGGCGACATGACGATAAAGTGGCTGCTGGGCGAAGGCGGGACGGAGGAGGGGGACGGGCAGCGATCGTAGGGAATGGTAAGCTCCGTGCCGAGGAAGCCCGCGCCGAGAGCCGCGTTCGCGAGCTCCGCGAGAAGATCTTCAGTCGCTTGTTCCATCGCCGAGAGGCTGGAGGACGAAACAGGAGGAGGGGGAGGGGGACGAGTGGGAACCAGGTAGGAGCGACGCTTGAGGGGGAACGTCGGGTCGAGCTGCGCACTGGGGCCACGAAGACTGCTGTCCTGGACAGATATGCGAGGTACGGGGGGTGCCTTGCTGTCGCGGGGACGTGTCGCGCGTGGTGGTGGTGGCATAGAATCCGGACGGGCCCGCACATCCACAGATGCATCTGAATCAACAACGCGGAACGCGGGAGGAAGGGGGGACGAGAGAGTGATGATGTCGCTGATATCCTGTGCTATCCAGTCAACCTCCTCGGAGACGTTATCATCAATGATGGAGACGATGGAGCTTTTGCGGACGGGCTCGCCCATATTGGGCGTGGGCTGTACGAACAGAACGGACGCGTGTTGGGACTTGAAGGTCGGGGCGCGCATAAGGTGCGAGCGAATTGGGGATTCGTCGTCGGAGGTGGGCGGTGTCGAGCAAGGGGTCTTGGGACTTGATGTGCAATCACTGCTGGCGACGGAGGGGCTTGGGGACGGTTCGCGTCTCCGGGCGAGGGAAGCGAAAGTAGCTGCAGACGATGGTGGAGAAGGGAAGTCCAGTGAGATACCGAGGCCGGAGAAGCGAAGGTTAATATCATCGAGAGACGACTCTGATGTCGACGAAGGCGCAGCGGATCTTGGTGGGGTGCTTGGGCGAGAGAGGGGAGAGGGGGAGCGGACGCGAGGAGGCGGAGAGGGCGTACGAGTGCGCGGGGCGCCTGATGGGGGGAAGAAGTCATCGAAAGTGAGACCTTCCACACCGGTCAAGACAACTCTGCGCGAGTCCCGCTTGTCGTGTGTGGGGCGTGCGCCGATGGTGGCGCTGCTGTTCACATATCGTGAAGGCTGGAAGTTGGTGTTCGTCGGGAGGGAATGTGATGATGAGCAGGAGGTGCGGCTCGGGCTCTCATCTTCTTCCGCGACATTAGGGAGGATGTGGAGAACCTTCGAATTCGACTTGGCAGGCGATGCATCAGACTTGTTTGAGGAGCGACCGCGGCGCTTGAGGTTAGGGAGGATCTTGTTGGAGGCGAATACTAGGAGTGGTGTTAGTTGGAAACCAGGTATGGCAGATGATGCATGGAACTCACGAGATGCCATCGTTGAGGTCGTAAGAATCTAGTCGGAATCGGTCGTCAAAGCGGAGACTGGCTCAAAGAGGAGAAAGCAACGAGGAGGAAGACAAGGGAGGACACTGGCCTGCAGGAGCTTTAGTATCCTCCGCCACTTCGCCGTCCTTTTGTGCGCTGGCCCCCATTGTCTTCGCCCTGGCGTCGTCCAGGCTGTCTCTACAATAATGACTGACGTATTGGGAACAATAAGGAGCAACTAGACGCCCGGCCTTCTGAACGCATTATGTAACCGCCATTAACGGGTACTAATTCCCCGTATTGACGTCTATTTGCACACCGTCCTTTCCATCTATGGTCATCAATTATCCTTTTCAGTACAATGTGGGCGCTATAGCTGCCTATTTTGTAATAAGGTCGAATATGTTGGAATACCGAGACGCCCGGCCGAGTGTGCCTTGTTCCCGAACCATGCTCCGTGGACGCATCCAGTCTGGCCTATGTCATATCCCTGAGACTTCTGAGACACACGGCCCGTCCTCGTGGTCCTTCGGTGCTCCTATCGGCGAGTCCTCTATCTGCCTTTCCCTGCCCTCGAAGCTTCTCCATTCAACCCAGTTGGAATCTTAAGTTCAAACGTTCGCTGAACATCCCGGGGACTCTGCACAAGGCCCATCCTTCCGAGATCATATACCCTCATCACATTCTGCCCCTCGGCGCTGAGCGCAGTGACGCAGCCCCAGGGCGCGACCCGCGAACTGCATCGTGGGTGTGAATTCTGCCATCCACCACACACATGTTCTCGGCAGTGTCGAACTTATTGTTCCCCCCATGCACGCCAGGACCCGTCTGCTCCCCGACGCTAATCCTCCCTAGTGACGACCTCACGCTGGTGGCGTATCGGACTTTCCCCTCATTGTGCGTTCACACTTATACCTCCGCGACGATGGGGTTTCCGAGCACAGCGTGCCCCGTCCCATGACGCGTTCGGAGGCGAATCAGCATTTCTCATGCGGCTGCTGGCAACGTCGGTTCACGGATCGCCGCACCACAAGCAGTCCGCTCCTGGCGTTCCCGCAGGCCGGGATGATCTCATTATCCAGCTTAACCAGCGTGGAGGCCGGGATGATCCAGGGTGAGTTCATCGCCTCCGACACGACACTTTGCATGAGCGACTGAAGTACATGTTACCCCTCTGCCCCAATCTCCTCCCAGCCCGTAAAACAACTCATGAGCGTCTTTGAGTTTGACCCCTAGGCTTAGTCACAGATGCCAATACGACGCCGACTGTATCTATAGCGCGCACGATATATGGTTCGGGTGCCTATCAAAATAGAAGAACCGTTTTCCTGGTATTTTTCATCCTGTGGTATGTGCGCTTCAAGAAGCCGTCGTGGTACCCAATCAAGAGGACTTTGCTGTGCAAAGGTAGTTCCAACAACGATATAAATGGGTTCAAATCTCGGTCTAGCGGGTTTTGAGGTGCGCACTGGTTCTAAAATGACTGCGCAGCGTTCGGCGCTGATACGAGTCGTGCCACACAGGTGCTTCTCGGCGTCTGACAACATGAGTTGGGCTGCAAGTTGTGCATTCGGATGACGGAGCTCGGAGTGCACGGCATGAAGGAAAGAACGCCTTCATGCCGCGAGCTCCGAGAGTACAGAGTGCGCCGGGGTGCCTCAAGGCTCTCAACGTATAAAAGTCAAGGTTGAAGCATCCTTCGCGCCAAACTGCCGCGATCCTCCGTTTCCTTCCAACATCGCCTCAATAGCGCCATGATAATGGCCGACGCACCACTCAAGAACCCCTATGACCTTCAGCCCCAGGCGGGCGGACCCAGCTACAGCGACACCGATGCATCCCCCCCTTCCTACTTCAGCGGTGCCGGACCCTCCAATTCCCCTACCGACCTCGCCAAACGGCCCCCTCCTCCTCAACGTCTATACTCCTTCGCAGCCTCGCCGGACGGGACAATCGGACCCGAGCTATCAGGGGACAACGTGAAAGGCTTCATGGGCCACGTCAAGAACTTCGCCCCGGGCAAGAGTCCGACGAAGCTGCTCGACCCGCCCCCACCGTCGTTCACGCGCGCGCCCCCGCCGGGGCCGTCGTACGGCATGTTCCCCCTGCTCATGCTCGTCAGCAAAGGGACGACCCTCGACCGCGGCTTCCCCTACGCTGCGCCGGCGTGTCCGACGGGCGGAGTGGCCATGGTGCCGCACCCATTTGTGGAGCACGATATCAATGAGCAGGATTGGCGGCGGTTCTTGCACGACGTGCGCGTCGCGGGGTCGTTGTCCCCCTTGAATCGCGTCGTATCCGGCCTTGCGCCCCTTGCCCTAGGTATCGGGGTGATCTTTGGTGCGCGGAGAGCCTCGGTGTGCTGGTCTTTGTGCTAATATATAAATTCTGTCTCCAATAGGGTTCTTCATTGTGAAGGGTATCGATAGCGTTATGCGACGTACGAAGAAGGGTCCCGTCTCACAGCTAATAGACCACTGGAACCATGTATGCGTCACCTAGCCTGTTTTCTGATATCTGGATCGCTCACTATCCACCCCATGTAGTACTTTTTCCACCCTCGCTGCATCCATATTGGACTATGTCAAGGATCCCCCAAAGACCGCAACGGAAAGAAGGATACTACCCAAGGCGCAGACAAGAACTGGCGCCTCATAGTCACTTATCGAGCATATGTTCCCGAGTGACAATCGGAAGAGTTGTGCTTTCCCTTCCTAGCGAATACTTTATTATTAGTTTCCTCGAAGTTTTCGCCGTTCCATACCCACTCCCAGTTTTACAACGGCTCTACGCAGTGTTCATGTAATGGGACTGTCAATGAGATTATCCAGCACGATTACTTGTGTGGCCGTCTGCCGTGAAAACCGGTTACCGCCGGTCAGACCTATCCTGCACAGAGTCACGGACCAATGCCAAGTCTCTCTGATCTTGACGACATGGATCACACAAATGGATGCACAATACGCTGTTCGATTTGAAGTACTAGTACATACATGACTACAGAACACAAGATATCCACCTTGAAAGGGGCAACAATTAGCAAAATTGTTTACAGCGACGGGCACCGAGAGAAGAATCAGAAAAGCCGATGTTTTCATTTTTCCTCCCACAGGGACCTCGTCGCCCCCGTCCCAGAGACACCAAGACGGCGTCAAAAGGCACGACTTACAATCCGCAGAACGGACCGCAAGCGGGGGATACGAGGTATGACGGGGGGACGTTCAACGAATGGATGAACTTGTTGTCGTCCCGGACAAAAACGCTGAGGGAACTCGACTCACCTATATCAACCACCCTACACGAAGACAAAATCCGATATTCATTTCCAGCACCTGAGAAGAATGTGTGTCAGCTGTGTTGAAATGATAAATGGGGACCAGAAGACGAAGGATCAGGATTGAGAGTTTTGGTATGAAGTTGTCCACCAGGAGGTTTCCCTCTCTTTCGGAAGCAGAACTGATTGAAGTGCTCATCATACAGAGGAGACAGATGCCCCTCGCAAAATTGTGAAAAGTACACTCACCGAGGCTGACGTTGAAGCAGAGCAGAAACTGGAAAAGGAGGAAGGAGGTGTTCGTGCTCAAGCCAGGACGCGTCGTCGCGCGCTTTTTGACTGAGAGGAACTGTACAGCTATGAAACTCCGACAGACTCAGCCACCGTCGGTTGTCAGCGGGGCTCAAAATATTTGAGCGATAACTCGCGCGATTCCTCCCGTCTCTCAGCTTGACCAACGTCGTCTCTCTTTCTCTCCTTCTTCCCACAAGACACTGTGATATATTCACGACTCGGACTGTGAGTTTCGTTCTTCTCCAGAGATGGCGATGAAGATAGTTTATCCATAAACATTCGAGTTGGCGAATACCTCATGTGCCGTACTCACTTAACATGCATCACCAACGGAGCCTTCCCCTCTTTTTGGGTATCGACCAGTAGATTCATCTTAGCTGACTCTCTCTCCCTCATAGGACCCTCATGGCTTACAGCGCGCTCTATACTTGGAGCATATCTGGACGAACAGCCTCGGCGGCAGTGGAAACATCTTGTCGTGTGAAGCCTACTTAGGTTCTGCTCTCATGCGGACTACACGTCAACAGCGGCCGACAGAATGTTGTCGCAACATCACACCAGCCCCAGCCTGGGCCTTTCTCGTCAGTGATAGAAGGTGAGCCTTCTTCCTGTGTTTTGCCACATCCCTTGTTCCCTTCAATCACCGTCCTTGATGATTCCATAAATATTAATGACAAGCATATGTCCGAAACGTACATGTTGGACAACGTATTTTCTGAGACTCTTCTCGTTTTATATCGTATCAACCACGGAAAACAACTCGTGTGCTAACTTCACTCTTCAGGTCAGTTCATTCCTAGGCCATGTCTCATGCTCTCGTCCCACCTCTGTATAGATACTTGTAGATACATGCGAATATCATCGTTTTCTTTCCTTCCTATGACCCCTGCCGCTCTTCCGTGCGTCCATCATCATCCAGTGGTCATCATCGGAAGCAAGGCCGTAAGCACCGGTATCTTCCCCGGCGGGGGGACGGGCCGGCGCCTATACGAACCCAGCATATCCAACATTTTCCGGTCTCATAACCCCCCTTCCTCCCGGTTTCTTCTTGGACCCCCCCTCTCATCACCTCCGCCCCTACTATCTTTCCCCGCCTTCTCTCTCTGTGCATGCATATCACTCTCCATACATAAACGGCCCCAAAGTAACGCCCCATCATGACCGACGGCCCAACGATACACTCGCCCGTGGCCCAAAACCCGCTCGTCGCCAAGGTCCTCCAGGATGCGCAAAGCAAACACGCGCACGCCCAGGAGTCCTCCTCGTCCGACGTCTCCCGCTCGTCGCGCGTCGCATCGTCCTTCGACGAGTCGCGCGCCTCGACCCCGGACTCGGCGCTCGAGATGAGCTTCCGCAAGGCCGACCGGCGGTGGGACGAGAAGGCGCAGGCGGCGTCCGCTGCCGCTGCCGTTGTCGCAGACAAGGCCGCGGAGGAGGAGGCGCTGCTGCTCGCGGTGGGGGCGGCGGGGCGCCAGCCCGAGGAGGTCTACACGAACACGCTGAACTGGTGGCGGGCGGGGATCCGCCGCGCTATCCTGCGGAACGTGCAGGCGGAGTCGGTGGTGCTGGCGCGGATGCAGGTGCGTTCATCTTCTCTTTACCCCTCTCTGCCTGTTTCCAATACCTTGTGAACTTCTCCTGCCGGGCAGGGATTTGGTTGTTGTCTTCTGGTACACGTAGAGAGTAACTGACCCCGAGTATGTTTGTAACAGGAGAAAGTGCGACACCCCATCCTCGATGTCTTCTTCGTGTACACCTCTTCCCTAGGCACGCACACCTTCTTCATGGTTATGCTCCCCATCTTCTACTTCTTCGGCGCACCTGAGGCTGGGCGGGGGTGAGTCCGTTGTCGCCAAGCGGGGTCCGCGCGCGTGACTAATCGCTATTACGCCTTCTCCATTGGGTAGCCTCCTCCTCATGCTTGCTATCGGCGTGTATGTCTCGTCGTTCATCAAGGACTTCTGTTGCGCGCCCCGCCCCTTTGCGCCCCCCGTCACACGACTCAGTGCGTACCACCCACGTTCCCCTCATTTGACAGCACTAATTCAACGATGACAATGTAGCGATTGGAAGCCACCACCTCGAGTATGGCTTCCCCTCGACCCATTCAACGAACTCGGTCTCTATCGCGCTCTTCTTCTACGACCTTCTTCAACGGGTTTACCACCCCGAGGGCACGATGTCTCAGGTGACCTACCAGTTCGCGGTCGCCCTGCTGCTCTTTTACGTCTTCTCCATCGTGTACGGGCGGCTGTACACCGGCATGCACTCGTTCACGGACTGTGCGTTCGGCATCGCGCTTGGCGCTGGCATCTGGGGATTGCACGTCCTATGTGGCCAGGCCGTGGACGTATGGTCCCGCGAGAGCGGGTTTATCGGTAAATCTTTCCCCACGCCCCACCACCCCGCACGTCAACTGACGAAAACACGTTCAGTCCCCGCCGTCATCGTCCCGCTGTGCCTGTACATGGTGCACAGGCACCCGGAGCCGGTGGACGACTGCCCGTGCTTCGAGGACGCGATCGCGTTCGTCTCCGTCGTCATGGGCGAGTTCGTCGGCCGCTGGTACATGGAGCACAACGGCTACGACGCGAGCTTCTTCGTGCGCCCCATGCCCGGCGCGTCGTGGGAGACCTGGCAGGACGTCGGGACGTGGTGGTCCACCGCCGCGATCAAGATGGTCATCGGTACGCCAGCCTACCTACCCCCTTCGCGCCTCCCCCGCTTACCCCCTCCCCCCCCACACAGGCGTGCTGACGATCTTCGTGTGGCGCATCTTCGCCAAGTCGTTCTGCCTCTCCATCCTGCCCCCCATCTTCCGCTTCCTCTCGCACCTCGTCACGCTCCCGCACCGCCGCTTCTACACGCCCGCGACGGACTACACGTCCGTGCCGCCCGAGAAGGGCCTGCGCCCGATCCCGTCCGTGATCGACCTCCCGCGGATGGTCGAGATCGACGGCGCGGGCGCGGGCGCGAGCACGGCGCGCCCCGCGGGCGGGTACGGCGCGGTGAAGCAGCGCTCGGGGCGCGGTGCGCGCGCGGACGGGGGTGCGGGGGAGAAGGTGGGTGCGGGGGCGGCCACTACGAAGGAGGGCGCGCGCGACGGGTGGGCGGAGCAGCCGAGCGAGAAGCGCGAGCGCGGGCTGAAGCACTACGACGCGGACGGTGCGCACCTCTCCCTTCTCTCTTAGAGTCCTGGGCGGAGCCTGACACACTTTTGAACAGTCCTGACGAAGGTGTTCGTGTACTGCGGCATCGGGATGGTCGCGACCGGCGTCGTGCCCGTCATGTTTGAGGTGCTCGGGTGGGGCGTCAAGATGGCCTGAGCTCAGATGCGCGGCACCGCCGCCGCGAGCGCGGCGCGGAGGAGCACGGGGGCCGTGATGGACGCGGACCATACGCGTCGCTTGGGGACTGCGCTGCCGATCCGTTTCGTAGACGTCTGTTATCTATACCAGCTGTTGTGTGTGTTGATGGCGAGGGGGAAGGGGGGGGTGCTAAACTTCCTGGATAAGTAGTGTAATTCGTATCTAGAAGTAGTGGGGGGCTCGTTATACCCTGTGTCGCTCATGTACACCCGCGATCTAGAGTAGTGTCTGTCATCTCAGCTCCTGGACCGCCGCACGTTTCCTGTTCGCCTGCGGTCCTCTCGGCGGAGAGATTCGCTCATTCGCTGGATGGGGATGTTGGATGGTCGTTATCACATTGCAGATGTGCCTCCGAGATCGGAGCTGTCCAGCGCGGGGAGGCTGCGCCCGGTCTATCAGTGAGGGAGCGCTTCCCTGAATCTGCCCATCGCCGCAGCGTCAGTTCTTGAGGCTGCTAGACCGTTGCTTCGAAATCCCAGGTCCCCTCGTCACACCGACATGCTCTTTTAAGGTCAAAGTGTGCCATTATGCATTGAATTGAGTCTGCCGCCACTAGCAGCCACTGGTAAACTCTGCCTAGGCAGTCAATGTAGACTACACCCTCCGATGCATCCCGGCCATGGGGCAGGGCTTTGACTTAAAGTTGGCGGGCTCCTTTGATTCGGCGCGTCGTTGTCAGCGACGACGCGTAGGCCTCGGAAGACGTGGGTACAAGTCTTGTGGACACGATCGATATGCACCGTTCCGGTTTCTTACGGTGCGGAGTTGATTGCAATTCAGAACGCGAGCAAGGCCTAGGCCGGTTTTCCCAGCCTTCCATTTCCCTTGAAGGCCAGCCTTGAGAGCTCCGAAGAGTGATTGACTGATCACGCTTTTAACACAACAGTAGGGACACGTCTGCTGATAGCTGGGGAGTGGAAAAGAACACGCTGCAGCACCGCGGACGCAGCGAGGAAGGTGACAGGCACAGCTTTGGGGACTGCGCGCCTCCACCGACGTCGACGAGTCCGGCGGATGCGGGCGCGTTGCCGAGGGACGCGTACGCAAGCCCCACCCTTGACTCAGCCAGCGGCGCCGCATTTTCTGGGGAGGCTATGGTTAGGGCTTGCGTCCTTTTCGTGTGAAACTTGATTGATGTTGAATCCCCGCCTGAATCCGCCCCATCGGAAATCGAAGCAGATTGCGTGGACGTTGACCGAGGTCTAATGAAATTGAGAGCCCGCCCCGAGGAGACGGTTGTTCTGGACAGTTCGATGTGACGGGAACACTGATATTACATAAGCATGGCGCGGAAGGGCGCAGGGACGGTGAAAAGTCCAACCTTGTCGGGCGCAGCGACCAAGAACTCGTCCACCACCATGCTCGTCGACAACCCCATACAACCACAGCAGTTCCCCCCTTACCAGACCTCCCTCGAGGAGTTCATCAACTTCGACCTCTTTCCCTCATCCTCAAACCCCACCGCAGGTTCCAGTGGCTCCTCGCCCCACTCATCGCCCTCAAATTCCTTCACCGGTCTTCCCCCCACCCCTCCCGATTTTTTCTCCCTCCAGGACGCCCCCCTTTCCCCCAGCCCCTTCTTTTCGCTCGCAAACCTCGATGAGGAACAATCAAAGCTCGCCGCTGTGCCCCCCGCCACGACTGCGCCGGGGTACGACTTCCTCGCGTCGTACTCGCAACTTACCCAAATGAGCAGCCCCGGGTCGTCGGGCTCTGGTTCGGGCTCCGGGTCGTTCTCTCCATCAAGTGAATCGCCTGTGAGCATCGATCCTCAGCTCATGCACACCCCAGCCGCCTCCAAGGCTGCGAGCGACTTCGATGAAGAGGAAGAGGGCGAAGAGGACGACGATTTCTCCCTCCTCGATGTTTCTCAGCCGATTCCCGACGAGTTCATTGTCCCCACGCTCAAGGTTGGCGGAAAGGGCAAGGCGAACCGCAAGGGCACCATCCGTGAGGGTGGCGTCGTGAAGCGGTCGGCCGCTGCTGCTGAAAAGAAGGAGAACAAGCAACCGTCGGGCATGATGTCGACGACCTGCGTCGACCCCGATGACTGGCGGCCGACACCCGAGGAGTACAAGAAGATGTCCTCCAAGGAGAAACGCCAACTGCGCAACAAGATCAGTGCGCGCAACTTCCGCGTCCGCCGCAAGGGTGCGCCCCCGTCCTCCCTTTGTCCGCTGTAAATTTTCACGACGCTGACCTGCTTCTCAGAGTACATCACCACGCTTGAGGGCGATATCGCAGAACGTGACCGGCTCATCGATGCGATTCGCACAGAGTTGGGTTCAACCAGGAGCGAAAACGTGGCCTTGCGCCAGGAGATCGACGCGCTTAAGAAGGCGCTTCTCGACGGTCGTGGACGACCGGACACGCCTGTCCTCCCGCCTCCTGGCCCGTTGCCTCCTGTTTCGGCCGCAGCCCGTGCCTCCGCTTCCTCTCCCGCCCCCACGCCACGCAGCCCCCTCCTCACGCCCAACACCCGCAAGGACCTCCCGACCTCACCCCGCCTTGGCGCCGGCGGCTTCTGGGGCGGTGCTCACGGCATCGGTAGCATCGGAAACTTCACGCCCGTGCACACTACCCTCGTTCCCGAGTGGGGCAGCATCCTCAGCGGCAAGCCTCCCACGGGTCGTCGGAGTCCCGCGCTCCAGGAGAACATCAACCCCAATCTCAATGGCCCTACGGCAGCAGCACTCGCTTCGCTGCTCAGTGCGCGTACGGAGAAGCCCAAGGAGGCACAGCAGCCGCAACAGCAACAGCAACAGCAACAGCAACAAGAGCAACCACAAATCTCGATGAACGCTTTCGACGCGTTCACGGACATGAACCCCTTCACTCTCAAGTCGATGGATGCGTACGTTCCCCTGGGACATTTCAATCTCCTTCGCGCCCAGACACTGATCCGCTTTCTAATAGCTACCGTATGCATCTTTGGGGCAAGATGGCGCAGCAGCAGGCCGCCCAGCGTCACACCGCGTCGGCCCAGAGCCCGAGCTCGCCGCCATCATCGTCTCCGAGTGGGCTCGCGGGCAACCTCCGTCCCCACTACTTCGCCAAGAGTCCGACGCTCACGGCCCTCCTCTCCGGCAAGTCTGCCTCCTCATCTTCCACGCCTTCCTCCGCCCTCGCCTCCCTCTCGAACCTCCATCACGCGTACCCCACGCCACCCAGTTCGCCCCCGCTCGCGCCCAAGGATGCCCACACTCCCACCCCAACGCCGCAACAGGCCGTGCTCGCAACGATGGCGTCTCAGACCCTCGCTTCCAAGCTCGGGTCTGCCTTCTGGGATGCTTTCGCACGCCCCGCGCCCGGTGGCGCCGTCGGTGCCGCGGGTGCGAGCGCAAAGCGCGAGTGGGACGCGGACAAGGTCCGCCGCGTCATGGAGGGCACGGCCGTCGTCCGCGTCGTCGACGTCGAGCCCACGCAGCAGCCCGCCCGGACCGCCCTCCCGGCTTCGCTTCTCGCGAAGCAGGAGAAGCAGCTGCAGCAGGAGAAGTGCGGCGGGTGCGCGGCCACCGCCGTCGCGGACCTCCTCGCGGAGAGCATGGCGACGCTCAACATCAGCCGCAAGTGAGAAGGACAAACACGCGTATGCGGCCGTCTTCGCCCGAGTCCGGCATCGTCAGAACTGGCGCCGGCCGTCGTTGTAACCCCCTATCTTGTTCGCCCCCCACCATCACCGTGTCGCTCCCCGCTTCTGGAGTCGAGCGACCGCCACACCCTCCTTATTGTGCATACCGTTTCCTCCCTTCTCTGTTAAATATTCGCCGTTTAATGGTATAGCAAACAAAGTAGTAGTAGCCCCTCAGCCCCTTCCGCCCTATCTGGATCTCCACCACCTCGAACGTCAAATATCCTGGACTTCCCGCCCACCCCTTCTTGCCCCCTCCAACCCCCGCATCACCCTCCACCCCACCCTTATGCCGGCCTCGCTCTCGTGCTTCGCGCTCTTGTGCTGACTCGCCCCGTCCCGTCCCGCTCCCAACCCCTCCCCTCCGTCCCCTTCGTGTCTGAGTCTTATCCTCCCCGATTAGTCCGCGGTCCCAGCGCCGCCCTCTCCCCTCGTCCCGAGACGCGTGTCCGTCCGTACCCATATATCAGCGGCACGCGCGGTCTTGGGCGAGTGGGCGGCGGGGCTCCGCGCGCGTTGTACATAGCCTCCCTCCTCTGATCTGAATTGGTCTCCTCTCCTTGTCTCTCTGTCGAAACGTTGTCGAATAGTCCCGAATTTCTGTATGACTAGTTGCTCTGAATGATAGATATCGGTTTCTGTCAACCTGCGTGTGTGCCAACTTCACGAATATGTTACGGCGCAGCCGGAACTAAGAGTATCATTTCAGAAGCTCCATTATGCGCCGGTACGAATGCTACAAAATATTGCGGACCGCACTCCGCTCTCAACCCGCGATCGACGCCCATCCCGATCCACCGGCACTAGGGCCAGGCACACCCTGCTGCCCGCGATAGCGCAGGACGATGAACCAGCGCATCTCGCCTCCCCCCCCACTGAACGGCGGCTGCGCCGCACCGCGCTGCCCGCCGCTCCCACTGCTCGTGGCCTGGCTGACCGCCGCGCCGATGAGCGACGAGACGAGCCCGCCGCGCCGCCCCCGGCCAAGGCCGCGCCTGCGCCCTCGGCCGAACCCAGGGCCGTCGTCGTACCCGCGCGCTCCGGATCCGTACCCCCCGCCGCCGTGGCTGTAGCCGTAGTCCTGCGGCGGGGGCCCGGGCGGAGGCGGGTAAGCGGGCTGTATGGGCTCGAGCACGACGGTGGCTTCGATGTCGCGGGGGTGCCAGAAGTACTGTCGCGCGAGCCAGCGAGGGGTGAGAACGAGGCTGCGGGCGGGGCTTAAGGGGGAGGGGGGGGGAACGTACGTGGTTCCAGTGCCAGAGGATCTCGGAGACGGGGTCGACGCTCTTCGCCTTGTCCCTGCTGCCGCTCGCGAAGGACTCGAGGAGCGGCCCGATTTCTAGTAACGAATTCAACACGTTCAGCCGCCTTCCTCGCAGATTGTGAAGAAGGAAGAACGCCGAACACTCACGCGACACGAGCCCCCCGCGCCCCCTCCCTCGCCTCCGCCCCCCTCCGCCGCCGCCGTCCTCCGCGCTCGCCCCCGGATCGCCGTACGCAGCGCGCAGGCGCGGCTCCCCCGCGAACTGGCCCGCGCGGCGCACGTCCCCGACGAACCTTACCCAGTCCGCCTCCGCGACGTCGTGCGTCGCGAACGGGTGCTGCGCGCCCTGCCCTACGCCCGGTCTCGCCCCCAATCCCGCGTCAGGCAGGTCCGGCGCGAAGCCGCCCGCGAGCTCGCGCGCGACGGCGGGCACGCGGATCGGGTGCGCGAAGGGCGGGCAGGGCGCGTATGCCGCGCGTGGGCGGGCGAAGCTCGGCGGCGGGGGGTTTAGGAGGTGGTGTGCGGCGCTGTCGGGGTCGTTGGGGGGAACCGGGGGGCGTTCGGGGGAGGGTGCGTTTCGAGAGCTG
>FTLJ01001185.1:0-13951 GCA_900155495.1 Porogramme epimiltina | reverse complement strand
CATCGGGGGTGGGAGGAGAAGCGGGGGAGGAAGGGTGGGAGGGATGGGGGGAAGGGGAAGGAGAGGGAGGTGGTGGTGGATGGGGATGAGGAGGATGAGGACGAGGACGTGTGGGAGGATATGGGCGGGAAGGAGACGGGGACGGGGAAGAGGAAGAGGAAGGGGAAAGGGAAGGCGAGGGTGACGGGGTTCGATGGCGTGGTGGTGACGAGCACCGCGCAGAGTGTGCAAGCGCAGTGGAAGCATGACGGAGACATGGACGTTGACGAGTAGAGCTGCAGTGAGTGGTCTCTCCTTCAACAATATACATACTAAGACTCTGTCGGAAGATATTAGGGGCGTACATCGAACGCGCGCCCCGTGACGGCCATCGAAAGAAATGATGGATGCAACCATCCTAGTAGGGTTAAAGAAGGCGATCGATGCGATATACATTAAAGAAAGCAACATGTTGTACCAATACATTATACATCCCCGACATTCCTCAGCCCCATAACAAAAAGGAGCAGGGTGTCCCTACCGATCCCATTCGTACGTACATTATCCTCTCTCGCACGCATACAAATACAAACCACGTAGCGCACACCTGCTTATTTGTCGTCTCGCAATCACACCAACTATCCTTGGGCATAGTCTTTGTGGGAACGTGACCGTCCAATCTTGAGCCTTCTTCTCAACCAGGGCATCCGCCCCCAATTCATCCGCCGTCATGCCGGTCATATACTTCACGGTCCAGAGTCCACGCGGGCGGACCTCAGCGTGACAAGCAGCCCCACGAGCTCCCTGAGCGGTCCCGGGACAAGTTCCATGAACTCCCATTGGAGCTCAAGGCTGTCGCGCAGGATGTCCAGGACGCGCCACACGATGCTGGAGTCCCGCTCCATGCATTTCGCTGCGATCCGCGCTGCGACGAGGAGCTCCTCTGGGACCTCGTCCCGCGGCCGCCCCTCAAACCCAGGGCCCGCACTCCTGCTTGGCGTGTAGGAGGTGGGTATGGGCGTGGTGGAGCCGAGGCCCTTGGCCGCTGGCTGTATGCGGAACGCAGAGAGCAGGCGGACGTACAGCCCCGGCTGCTTCCTCTTGTGCACGTAGAGCTCTCGCGCCTTCGCGAGGAACTCCACGGCAGGTATGGATCGGCCGGAGCTGGACTCGGTGCTCTCCGTGCCGCCTGCGCGCACTCGACGCAGCACAGCAGCGCCTGACCGCGACGTCGCGCCCTGCTCCGATGCAGGTGCGGTGGTCAGCGCCTCTGCCGCGCCCTCTGGGGGCGCGGCGACATGGCCCCACGAGGCGTCTGCGTCCTCTGGCTCCGGTTCGAGGACGCCATAGGAGTCCTGCAGGGCGCGGTACTCGTTGAAGAGCTGGATGAGTAGCTGGTCGCCCGACTGGTCGAACAGCGTGGAGCAGCGCTCCATCGCCTCGTCGTCGTCCACCCTGCACGGTGAGCACATGTGTCAACTTCAGAAACGGATGAATTAATCAAGGATATCTGGGCTAACCTCTCATCGCACAGGATGTCCAGGAGCTCCTCGTGCTTCTCGTTCGAGAGGCGGGCCTTGGCGGCGGCGAAGAGCTCGTCGGCGCGCCGGTCCGTCGTCGACTCGCGCATGTGGTCTTCTGCGGCGGGCTTTTGTTTGGGGTCGTTGTGGCTTGTTGCTCTTGTGTCATGATCACGGGTGTGTATTTGTTCGACTGGTCGCGGCTCGTGGTTCGCGACATTTGAATTGAGACCGGGGTTGACGGCGCGGTACATCTCGGAGTGGGCCCGACTATTACGTGCTTCAGCTGGTCAGCGCGGCAAGCGAAATTGCACGGTGGTGTGTGACTTGCCTCGGAGGGAGGCACCTTCGCTGAGGGGAGGGCGATCTAGTGGACATGGATGAAGTGTAAAAAGAAGGGTAGTTGAACAGCCGCGTGGAGTGGACTGCCTTTTTATTGTCCGAGCTCACTGCTTCGCGAGGAGGATCGATGGCGGGGTCTCTAGGAAACCTCGATGGTTTGATAAGAACAATAAAATACAAGACCATTGTATCACTTCTTGGTGCAGATTGATATCAAGCCTCGAGTGAACAGGTTCGAAGCCTTCCCACGGCGTTAGTGCGTTACTGTATGGTAGGACTATCACGAACTGTATTGGTTGTACTAAAACCAGACAATGTGGCGCACGCGTGCCATGCAGAAGGTGGACTGGTTGTAGCGTGTCGTGATCACCTGAACAAATACGACTCGGAGTACTACTGACTACATCATAGGGTATACGATCCCGAGAGCCGTCATTGTCCCTAAAGAAGCATATCAGCGAAGACGAAGCGACCGCCACTTACCATCTATTTCTACTCGTGCCATGACTCATGAGCACAGTCGCGTGATGCCGTCGTCCACATCGATGGCCACATCCGCCATCTTCCGCAAATCCTCAGGGACCAGCGCCGCGAAGTTGCGCTTGAGCTCGAAGTCGCCAGCGAGCACGTCCATGACGCGCCAGACAATCCAGGGGTCCCGGTTCATGCATCCCGCAGCGATCTGCGTGACCACCCAGGACTCACGGGGGACGTCGACCATGCCGTCAATGTCCACCACTAGCGGATGAGGCTTGAAGGCACATAGCAGGCAGAGGTATAGGTCGGGTGTGGGGACGTAGTGTTCTTTCGCCTTGATGAGGAAGGAGACTACGGGCACGAAGAACTGTGGCGCAATGTCGACGGCGTCCGCACTGGGGATCTCCAGCGTGCAGTAGTTTATTGCGGGGTCGATGATGGGCATCGTGGCGCCTCCAGGGGAAGTAACCACAGCTTGGAGGCCATGCGGGTCGTGGTAAGGGCGCAAACGGAGATATTCTGGCGGTTGAATTTTCAGGGCCCTTGCCATGAACCATCGGTCGCAGCCATGGAAGAGGAGGGAGGATTGCGCCACCCACCCACCGTGGTCGATCCTGGAGGTTGTTCGACAGCATAGTGAGTAAGTGTCGAGACGAGCGTGGACCTGCGGGTGGGCCTGCGGGTGAAAGCACTCGCCTTCCGGAGAACCAGTCCTCCACCATGATGTCTAGAAGTCCCGCAAAATGTTGCGGTAGGTGTAGCTTGGTGGCGGTGACTAACTCTTGAATTCCCGCATACCGGCTTGAATGGGGGACGACCCCCCATCCGAGGTGAGACAAGGGTGGCTCCCACTCACAGCAGTAGGCAATGTTAGGATCGTGAGTAAAGTGAGCATAGCTATAGCTAGTTTCCATCTTTGCGGTCACTGTCGCCCCTAGGACGAAGATAATAACATTAGCTGTGTTCGCGGTGCAGTACACTGAAGGGGCCATCTTACCTGGAACTTGGGATGAAGCCGAGGGCGGATACTGTGGACAGTTGCTGGGGCGTTGGGTTGGGGGAAGAGATGCGTTTCAGCAAACGGGCCCCCGCCCCGTATGAGATCTATAACCTCGAGAACTCGTGGCTATTGGCACCGGCGGCGGTACGTAGGAATGCCGGAAATGAAACAACAAGTTCCCTAATGCCGTAAACATCTACAGGTCCTGGGCCTGTGCAGCGTATACTACAATCCAGGGCTCATGTATTGAACCGTGAATGCCTCAATTCAGATCACTCAGCAAGGCATGTACGTTGGCGAGCTGGATGTTAGGTATAGTTTGCCCATATGGTGATTCTCTTAAGGCTTGTTCGATGTCTGTTGAGGAATCCAGTCATTCTGTCAGTGATATCACGACGAGGGGTCCAGGACACAGCATGGATTGTTGGGACCAATGGTACCTAGTACCGGTGACATGGCGAGACTCACCCGGGCCGACGATCCTGCGGGTTCGAATCGAGGGGTTATGTTCTAACGAACAATTTCACTGTGCACAGCAAGATGTGGGGGTGACGTAGGGAGCAGGACACAGGGCCTGAAGTGCACCTCCGCGATGTGGCGCGGGAGGCGGGATTAGCGATAGCCGAGATAAAGTAGAACCGGGCGCTACATAGTCGCTCCCAATCAATTTAGTTGTTGGCCGCATGTATACAGAGACGAATACCTCGTGGGTTTCGTTCCGTTCAAGGGTTATGAAAGAAGACATGGGCGCGAATAATTTACAAGTGATGTGCCACCGAAATCCAAAGTATCCTAAGAGACGTTCGTCATAGTTTTATGATCCCTAGAGACCGCCACCCATTCCATTATTGCTCCCTACGACGCCTGCTGGAGGTCGCGCTCCGCCTTAGCTTTCGCAGCGGCCTCGAGCTCCGCAAACGTCCCGCTCTTCAGACACATGCTCCTGAAGATCCCGCCTTCCCGCTGGATAAGGTTCAGCGGCGTGTCGAACTCGGCGAGCTCGCCGCGGTCGAGCACAATAAGTCGGTCGTAGTCGATGACGGTGCGGAGGCGGTGCGCAACGGTGAGGAGCATCGACTGGCCAAACTCCTCGCGGATTGTCGCCTGGATCTTCGCGTCCGTCGCGAAGTCGATGCTGCTCGTCGCCTCGTCGAGCACGATGATGGCGCTCCGCCGGAGCAGCGCACGTGCCATCGCGATCAGCTGCCGCTGGCCCTGCGAGAAGTTGGCACCGCCGGGCGAGACCTGTGTGTCGAGCGTGATCACGGTCTTGCCCTCGGTCTCCGTGGCGGTCGTCGAGACGGACGCAATGGTTGCTTCGCGCTCGACACCCTCATGAATGGACGCTGCACGCGACGCAGCGCGAGACGTGTGCTGGGACGTGGCTTGGCTGTCCGTCAACATCTGGACGCGAGCCAGGACGTCCAAGCACTCAGCATCCGTGTGGTCGTCTACGGGGCGTTGGTTAGGTATGTCCGAAGGTACTGCGATAGAATACTTACTGAAAGGATCCAAGTTCTCCCGTAGGGTACCCGAGAAGAGAGTGGCGTCCTGGGGGATAAAGGTCTAAAGCGGAACATGAGTAAAGGGGTCCCATAGCAGAAAGCGAGCACTTACGATGCGAGAACGCAGGTCGTGCAGACCAATTTTAGAGATGTCAATACCATCAATCGTAATCTTTCCGCTAGTGGGATCGACCTGCATGATATAGACTCATCAGTTTGGCCAATCACAAACCGAGTCTGCAGAGCACGTACAAAGCGCAGGATACTCATGGCGAGCGTCGACTTGCCGCTACCAGTTCTGCCCAAAAGCCCAATACGCTCTTTCGCCTTCAGGGAGAAGGAGACGCCGTGAAGGACAGCAGGGAGGTCCGGAGCGTATTTGATGACGAGGTCTTCGACGGTAAGCATGGAGTCCTTGTTCGTGCTTGTTGAGGAGGGCCAGTACGCAGGTGGCCGGCTCGACTCGACGATCGCAGGCGGCTCCTGAGGAAGGTCCAAGTACTCCACCACACGCTCCACGGAGCTGCAAGGGTGTAATCAACATGAGATTCAGTGTTCGGAAGTATTGAGACGCACTTCAAATCGAGCTCGAGCGCCGTCCAGAACCGGCACGCCCAGTAGACACTAGTTGTGAATGACATGGCGGAGGTGATACATATACCAGCCATACCCGCATCGACATACCCCGACAGCGCGAAGAGCGTAGTCGCAAGAATGCCCGTGGCGCCAAGCGCGTCGAACGTGAGCAGTAGCCAGCGGTTCGTCATCCAGAAGGTGTACCACATGCGCGTAGTGAGATCGACCTTCTTGTACAAGTCATCGAGGAAACGCTCCTCGGCCGAGAACGCGCGCACGGTAACGATGCCCTCGAGCAACTCGCTGAAGTTAGCGAAGATGGGGCTGCGGGTGTTAGATTCCATCCGACGAATGTCACGCCCAGTGTTCAAGTAAGCGATAGCTGCACGGCGATAGAAGAAGCCGAGGATAATCGCGGGGAAGATGAAGAGAGGGAACACGAAGCTGCACAGTATAACTTCTTTAGTACGAAGCCAATTCGGCCGAAAGATTGAACTCACATCACGGTCAGCATCGACACTGCGAAAAGTGCCAGAGATTGGTTGACTTGCTGTAGGGTTGAAGCCAACGACGAATCAACGGTCTCGACATCCTAGCGCGTTTATGAGTATAATGATACCACGAGTGGATCGTCATAACATACCTTGCTAAACCGGTTCAGCATACGACCCTGAGGCGTGACATCGTGCCACCTCATCGTTGCGCGTACGACCGTCTTGAGGAGCCTGTCAAACAGGATTCTAGAAGCCCTCAAAGCACCGGTGTATTGGGTAATAACACCCCCGATGTTCACAAAAGCGGTGGAAAGCGAGATCAAGGCATATATGCCAATGTAGAAGAACGGATTCTCTTCAGCCGAAGGCAGCGTGAAGGTGGAGGCGGAGAAGGAAACGTTAGGAGTGTGGGCCATGGTGGTGGTGTGATGGAAGTGCGACAAGCCATCACCGAGAACGTGCTGGTGTTCGGCGTAGGCATTGTAAGAGTAGGCATGCGCCACGGTAACGAGGGCGCTTTCGCTATACGCAACACCCCAGACCTATGCGGGATGAGTGACCAAACACAAACGTAACGCAGGGAAACGTACTCTGATCCACAACTTCTCACCAACACCGAGCACCTGAGTGAGTATGATGAGGAATGAGAGGATCCCCCAGGTCCAATAAGACCTGAAACTCGCATAAGCGGGAAGCACAACGGCTTACAGCAACACGCTGCGACACTCACGAAGCCTCCAAGTACGTCTTGTAGATGTTCCACTTGACGCTTCCAGTCTCGCGGTGTTCCTCTTCAATGAGCTTCCTCGGCTTTTTGTCTTTTGCAGGAGCGGAAACAGCCTCGGTAGCTTCTGCGTCAATTTCGACGTTGGGGTTCTCCTCTTCCTTCTTTGCCTCGATAGCCTGTTCCTCATTGTGCGCTTCAATCTCCTCGACCTGGGCAATGTCGTCCAAAACGCCACTGGCGCGCAAGTCCTGGATCGTGCCTTGAGTGTCGATACGACCATCGAGCATACGAACAAGGTAATGAGCTCCAGGAAGGACCAATTCGACATGGTGCGTAACGAGTACCTGGAGTGAAGTGAGAATCACCCTCCGGAATATGACTGACACAATGTAAAAGTACATACCACGGTCCGGTTTGCCAGAAGAGGTCCACGGAGAAGCTTTTCAAACAACATTCTAGCCGTATGGCTATCAACCGCGCTTAGTGGGTCGTCTAGGAGCACGTATTTGGACCTCTGAGGAACAATACTCAGAAAACTATGCCGAGTGAAGTGAGCATATTTGGCTCACCGCATAAACTGCGCGTGCGAGAGCCACGCTAGTCATGATACATCAGTGAATATTGTTGCGCAGATCACTGAGCTACTCACCGAGCTTTCTGGCCACCCGAAAGACTGACACCACTGAAGAGCGTTCATGTCAGTGTCAGCGTGAAGACTCTAGACCACCTTAACACACCGTGCACCAATCTCCGTAGCGTCGCCATCCTCCAAAATCTCCAAGTCCGGTTGCAGCGCGCAACACTCAATGACTGCTTTGTACCGCCCGTCGTCGTACGGATACCCGAAGAGGATGTTGTCCTTGATGCTTTGGTGCCGGAGCCATGGGGTCTGCGCGGCGTACGAGATGGTGTGCGAGAACCCGAACTCGTCCACAAGCGACGCGTTCTTCGACATCACAATCCGGCCCTCGAGCGTCGTCATCTCGCCAAGCAGCGCCATGAGCAGCGCCGTCTTCCCGCTCGCCGTCGGCCCGGTGACGACCGTCAGCTTTCCCTCGGGGAAGCGCACGTCGATGTCGCGCAGCTCGAAGCGGTGGTCGCTCGCGCTCGGGGTCGCGGAGACGACGGACGCATCGTCGACCGCGGTGGCGACCTCGTCAGACGTGGTGGCCGCCGCGCCGTGCCCGTTGCTGCCGTTGGCCTTCCCAGCGTCTTTGCCCTTCGCCTTGTCGTCCTTCTTCTCCTCGACCTCGTTCCACTTGAAAGATCCGTGTGCGATGCCGAGGCCGGTCTCGGCCTCTGCTGAGGGCGGGACACGTCCCTTCTTGATTGTAGACACCTGTTCGTCGACTTCGTCTTCATCGAGGAAGGTGCTGATGCGGTCAAGGGCGACCTTGGACTGGAAGGATCTTAGTATCTCGCAACGCAGCTATTGCGAACATCATACCTGAAGGACCTGTACAATCCATGCCGGGATGGCGTTGAGTGGGGCACGAATCATCTGATACAGTGCGATGGCCTGGAAAGAAGCAAACTTAGAACAAGAGGCTGCATTCGTTCCGCAGGGACTGACCGTGAAAGCAGTGCCGATGTCCAACTTGTTCCCCATCCAGATGTACACAAAGAACGAAACGATCGAGACCAAGATTGGCGCCGTCGTCCAGATGAGCGAGAAGCATACCGAGTTGACACGGGCTGGGCGACAAACCGGTTATTCTTTCTTTCTTGCCATTTCAAGAGAGCTCCGCTCACCCTTGATCATCCACTGCATCTCCACCTCACGTGCATCTAACACACGCTGGACCCAACGGTCCTCCCACGCAAAGAACTTGATGAACTTCACCGCGCTGATGAGCTCGTTGAGGACGCCCATACGCTTGTCGCGGGCAACGGAGACGCCCTTTTGGATGCGTACGGCACGCCGTGCGACAAAGTTGTTCAGGGGCCAGCTCAGAATGAGGACAATGAAACCGGCGAAGGCGGAGAGACCGAGAAGCCTAATTTTCGTTATGAATAGATCGTCGACGAAACCAAGGCGACAAGACTCACTGGTAAAGGAACAGTGACGCGATGACGATTTCAAACGGCGCTGCGAAGAAGCTAGAATGTCAGCTATGAACGGCTTCGCCGCGATCCACGGCCGTACCTCCGTATATGAAGTACATGGCCGACACGGTCATCGCGCACCGATTCGCGTCGCCGGCCATGAGGTTCACGATCTTCCCAATGTCCGCGCCCGCCTTGGGGTCGTCTGCCTTTGGGTCTGCCTTTGCGCCGGGCGGCTTCGCCTTCTTCTCCGCCGCGTCCTTGTCGACGATGCCCGAGAAGTCTTTCCGCTTGAGCGCCTTGTCGTAGATGGCCGCCATGAGCTCCGTGCGGATGCGCGTGCACGCGCGGCGACCGTACCACAGATGCTGTACATCCGCTTGCGCCTTGCAGAGCGAGCTGAGGAAGGCGAGGAAGGCGTACACATACGCGATGGCGCGCTTGTCCGGGCCGCCTTTCTCGTCGCTGAGCGCATCGAGGATACGCTTCAGGAAGAACGGGCCGGCATAATTGAAGACGATGGAAACGTATGTAAGGGTAAAGTCGAGGATGAGGTCGATCGCATTCGCCTTGAACAGCCGTTTAAAAAGGTTGCTTTGCAGGAAACGGGAGAACTTGGTGTAAAGCGGGCGCGCCTGCATCGTCGGGCTTAGATTCCATACGTCGTCTTCGTTGAGCGTGTTGTATGTCCCGTTTTCGAGAAGAGGCACCACCCATCTGAAGGACATCCAGCCCCATACCGTCGTGTAGTCCTCCGGCGAAACGGTCTTTCCCTACATTAAAGTTTAAGACTGCGGGCATCACCAAGGCACTGAAGCTAACTCACAATGTCTTCCTTCTTGACGCGTTTGCTGGGAACACCCAGTGGCATGTTCATGACCAGGACCAACAAGCCACCGACAGCCACAATGTTGATTATGTACACCGTGGACCGAATGGTGGAAGGCATTGGGAGTCCGAAAACATACTGGTCGTACAGATGTCCAGCGAATGTGACGATGTCGAGGATGAAGTGCGCCACGAAGAGGGAAAACAGATCCCAAGGCGCGGTTGCGGTCGGCCGAACTATAGGGCGAAGGGCCGCATAGAACCATGTCGCGGCCACGAGCAGGTCGCGCACACCACTCCAGGTGTCTTCCGGGTTGACGATAAGGCTGTAACACCCGACACCGACCCACAGAAGGGTCTCCACGAGCGAGGTGGTGGACAAGAGAAGCGTACGCCAGAGAGGGACTGTCGGGTCCTCATCTTCGACTACGTCCTTTTCATCCGACGAGAGTGCTTCAGCCTCGTGAACCGGAAGGAAGTTGCTGAGGGGTTTGTGGATAATCCGGAGCAGGTTGCTCAGAGGAGGGACAGAGGCGAGGAGAACGAAACCGACGAGCGCGAGCGGGATGACTGCAGCCCAGTAGCTACGCACGCACGCGTAGGAGAGGTCCGTAAGACGTTCACCGTCGCAAACCGCCATTGTGAAGGGGCGGACGCGGGGTCCGGCGGCGAAGGTGGTGGTGGGACGAAGGGGCGGGCGCACGCGTCAGACGCTGGGAACGAGGATGGACGACGCGTCTTCACGGTGCTCGTCACCTTTGTACGCTACACTCTGCTTATCTTTGCGGGCGGAGCTGCGTCGGTGAGTCACCGCGAGCGCGCCGCTGATGGCAGAGAATGACCGCGCGGTGTGTGATGTCGTCGTGCACACGGTGTGAGCATCATGAGACAGCTCGCGCACGGCACTGAACACAACCGACCCAACGATGACGCCGCCGAGCTCGCGCCCCGCAACCCCGCGTCCGGGCGCTTCTGTCATTAATCCCTTTAGTAAGCCCTGTCTACCACGAACTTCCTCATCCTACAACCCTTCTCTCCCACTTCTAAATACGCCCAGCAGAAGTAAGAGGGTCCATATACATTTGAACCCGTGCGCATGACTCAAGGAAAGTTTAACGGGTATGTTGTACAAATGCAAATGCGGGACAGGGGGAACAAATCTTTCGTGATCGTGCTAACTTTACTATCGCGGCGATACCCCGACGTGTGCCATTTGTCGTAAGCACTTTCCCTAGCCACCCTTCTCTCCGACTGACTCCGGGATTGTAGCCCAATACACAGTACTGCCACAATGAAGATATTCGGGACTTGCTCTGGTCGGGTGACCGACCTCCGATCGTTGCGGTATGGCATACACGGAAACCTCTGTGCCAGATGTGTGCACGCTCTTGCAACATACCTTAATCCGTGCTGGATCTAGAAGCCGCCGTTCCTAAGCTCGTGAGCACACTGAAGACCAACCTAGGCGATCAATCAGAACCGTCAGACGATGCGTGGGGGGCCAACGCAAACTCGAATCCCCGACGAGTCGTCGACGACCCTCGTCCATCAGCGTTGAAAGATGGTAGAGCGCGCTGCTGACATCGTAGAATCGCTATTGCGGGGGGCCGAGTCACTTACTTCTTCCCAGCACGCCCACCAGATCCTCCGGCCCGCTTCACTCGTGATCACTGAGCTTCGCGGCCACCTGACGGACTCTTGCAATGGGTCTGAATGAAGTTCACGGCACGCATGACCCAAGTGAACCGCGATACAGAAGATATAAAAGCGATGTCTATCGTGATGAGCTATAGTGCAACTTCTGAGATGCGTCTGCAGAGGGTCTTCCTTTTCGCCTCGCTCTGTGTGGCAAAGATTTACGCCAAAACGTGTAGCTTGAAACCTTTGGGCCATGGGAAGAGTGATGTATCGCAGGTGAATTTCCTTCGTCTTCTGTCACATGATCGATGCTCAACACGTTCACATGCTCAGATCGAAGCTGCCATCGCCGAATGTGGCCATGGTGGAATCACCGTTTTTGCTCCGGGAGAGTACAACATCACAAGGCATGTATCCTGATAACTTGGGCTGGGCAAAAAATGAACATTCTCCCAGGAAAATGCATTGGGACTTAGCCAACTCCCGTGTTGATCTACATGGCACTCTTAATGTATGTTTTTGCTGGACTGTCCCCGTCCTCAACGTCTCATTTCCAGGTCTCATTCTCCACCCATGGCATAGTTCGTGTTTGACCTGCCGTTCTGGATGGACCCAGCCAATACGTTCCGCGTGATCTTCATCCAATCTCAAGCATCCTGGTTCGTCGTCTCCGGCCACGACTTCACACTCCACGCGCACGGTACGGGCGGCATCGTCGGGAACGGCCAGCACTGGTGGTCGTGGTACGGCAACGCGACGCGCCTCGATGGCGACGGGCGACCCGTCTCACTTACGCTCTCCAACGTCACGCGCGGAACCGTGCGCGACTTCACCGTCTGGGGACAGCCGTTCTGGTGCACAGCGGTCGCGGACTCGCGAGATGTCGTGTACGACGGCTGGACGTGCATCGCGGGGAACGCCGACGAGACCTACTTTGGGCAGAAGTGGGTGTTGCTGCACTTTCTCCACTTCACCGGCCCCGGTCCGCAATGAAAGAGCTCATCTACCCTTTCTAGTATCGTGTTCAACACAGACGGTGCGTGCTCGCCTTATCCGTGCGCCAACAGCGGCGTCCCACACTCGCGGACTCCGTGTGCACTGCAGGGATCGACACTTTCCGCTCGGACAACATAACGCTCCTCAACATCGATGTGCGTTCCTTCCAGCACACCCGTTCCAGCGGGCCCCGGTTCCTGATTTCCGCTATGTAACTTGATCTGGCGCGCCATCCAGATCACGTCTGGCGACGATTGTTTAGCGATCAAAGGGGTATGTACGCGTTCCACTCCCTCGGGCCCCGCGGACGGCAGGCCCGCGCTTCCGAAACCACCGTCAAGCGCTGACGCCCGTCTCGGCGCCTGGGCTCTCACAGAACTCTACGAACGTCTTCGCACAGAACGTCACCTGCAGGGGCGGGGAGGGCGTTGCCTTTGGTTCGCTGGGGCAGTATGCCGACTTGGTGAGCGCCGCTCCGCGTCTGCCCTTTATCTACAGCGCGACGCGTGCGCAGCATGGTCGCCTGTGGGGGGCGCCGACGACGGCTATTTGTATTTGTATTAATGGCGCTGACGCGATATCGAGCAGCCAGACTTTGTCCAGAACGTCGTCCTGGACAATCTGACTGTAAGTGCGACGCTGTATGTTTCCGCCAAGACCACGACAGTTGCCAACCCCGCGGCGCTGCCATATTGGTGCAGTTTATTCGACCGGACCCGCAGGTGCAGCCGTTGATGCAACATGGAGTGAGTGTCCGAGTTCCTGACCCAAGTTGGCCGCCGCCTACTTTCGACATGGGCCGAACGTATGGCTGACGGTGGGCGGGCAGGTGTACTTCAAGTCGTGGACTGGGACTAGGATAGGTTTCCCGCCGACCGGGGGAGGCGCAGGGAGCGGTGAGCTCGAGCGATTGGCGTGAAGTATTCATACGCAGCTCGAGCTTCTTTCTCCCAGGTCGGGTGTCAAACGTCACCGTCCGCAACGTCCACCTCGACCGAGTAACGACCCCCATCCAGATACTCCAAAACAATCTGGGACACCCGTATGTCTAAACTGCCGCATACCGCGATGGCGCGATGGCACGCTGACCACGAACGTTGGATGCGCACGCACATTCGCGCGCACATATCATGCCGTACACGCGAAAATGACTGATCTCACACGCGCTCGCAACGAACGTCCACGCAACGCCAGCGGCGACGCGCCCTCAACGCTCCAGTTCGCCGACCTCACATTCGAGAAATGGAGCGGTACCGCGGAGGCGTCCACCGGTGCGCGTCCCTGCGGTCTGTTACACGACGGAGCATCGCTGATACTTGCTTCACTTGACGTTGATCATCGTCTGTCTGCACCGCAGTGCTTGATCTGGGGTGCAGCGCCGTGGCGCCATGCACGAACGTCGCGTTCGCGGACGTGGACGTCACCGTGCCGTCCGGCTCCGCGCCGTCGTACGTATGTGTGAACGCGGTGAACGTGACGGGCGTGCCCAACAGCGACGGTGAGTGCTCTGGCTGGCAGGAGCCGCAGAGGCTCGTTGTCATACGTGGGTTTCTAATTGCGACAACGGGCGCGGATATATATATCTACGATCGCGACTACACGTACGGGCGACGCCGTCGCCAACGGCGCAGGGTGCAAGTGAGGAGCCGCAGCGGGCGCGGGGTGATATGTTGGTTATAATAAGCGGGCTTCGCGCGCGTCGCTGGGAGGGGGCGTGGGGAGGCGTGGTGGGGGCGGGGAACGGGGAGCGGCGATAAAGATAGCTGGTGATTTCCGGAACGGGAGGTTGTGAGGAGGATGTTCTAAGGAGAGAACACTGGGTT
>FTLJ01001183.1:0-16416 GCA_900155495.1 Porogramme epimiltina | reverse complement strand
CCGCGGTGGAGGGGAAGGCAAGGTGAATGCCCGGTGAGCCTCTCTTTTCAGACCCACCTGTCAGCGCGTCGCTACATCCCCGCTCCCGTGCCCCACTAATACCCCTGCGCCACCGCGGACAGGTCGTCACGCTCATTGTAGCATGGGTGAATTGTATCTACATGGACAGGCGCAACGGAGGCGGGGTTTGGAGAGACGGACGTGTTGCCCGGCAGAGCAGCATGTGTGGTGCGGTGATGCGCTGCACGCACACAATCTGCGACGGTACGCGGAGGGGGCTGGGTTTCTGTTTATTGTAGTTCATTGTTGTAGCATACTATGAATGGCAGCACGGTTTTCTATCACGCTGCCTGAACGGGTTTTCAATCACGCTGCCTGAACCGATCTTAGCAACTTAGCAGTCGTCTTAACGGGCTTATGGGCCTCGTCTTAACGAAAAAGTTGTGCATCTTAAGATCTGGAGCTTAACTCGTCTTAGATCGTCTTAATGCCATCTTAAGGCACTTAAGGCACTTAAACGCCCTTTTAAGACACGTTAAGACATTTCCGAGTTTACTGATGTGAGGAGTCAGACTTCTGGCCCACTGGGCCGGGATATGATACTGCTAGGGCTAGATGACGTGTCAGTCTTTTCGGAGAAAGCTCATATCAGCCAGGTCCACCTGAGCTGCTCCAAAATGCTTAGAGCCACACGGACTCCGATGAAGAGCTCCGAATACATAAAGCGGGCGACGCAATGATGTGCAATTCAAGAAGTGTGACTGTCAGCCGGTGAGTGCCACGCCCGTAGAGATCATGCCGCTGTGTCCTTAAATGCAGCCTATATGGCACACATACATACTCAACATGACGTATCTGGACTTTGTAGTCCATGGAACCGGTTCTAGCTGCCCAGGAAGACCCTTGAACACGACACTGAGTTTTCTATTTTTCGGATTTTTTCGTGCGCGACGCGCGACTTGCAGAAAGCGCTCGGACACCAATTTCGGAAACAGCTGTAACTATCGTCTACGCTTGCGTCTATTACGTGCATCTCGTGCATGATCTCCGAGCCTCAAGCGCAACGGATAGAGGCCCATGACGTCATCGATGTCCGGAAGCGGAAGGAGGCTGTCGGCAGAATAAGCGCCAGGGTAAATTTGCGCGGGGTCGCTGCAGCCGCGTCTCTGATCTCGCCTTCATTGCGCTGCTCAACTAAGGTTTCCGTATACCTCTATCCCCTAATACGCTCATCTATCTGCCAGTGTGTCCTGCTGTCCTTGCATCTAGACCGCTTCTCTCGGCGTGGCGGCGTGCCGCTTGGTGGAACTCCGGGTCAATGTTTATGGAGAGGGCGAAGACGGGCGTTCCCAGAAGATTGCGCAGGCCTCGAGGCGTCGTCACTGCGCCCGCCATCGCCCCGGGATGTTGCCACCGGCACGGAAGTGTGCTCAGGGGCGAGAAGTCAAGGATGTTGTGTGGTCCCGCGTGACGAAGTCCTGTTGTGGTCTTGAAGACCACAACAGAACTTCTGTGGCGCGATTCGTCCCCAGCCTACCGCAGCTACTGGGGTGAGCTTCCAGGCTCCTCGCTTAGTGAGAGCGGAAAGAAGCTGCAGCTGCGGTTTGTTCCTCTCTTCACTCCTACCTGAATGGTGTCCTCGTCTCCCTCGGACATACTCCGGGGTCCGATCGCAACTGCAGCACCATCCGGTGCCCCCTTCCTTGCTAGTGCGCGGGACACAGCACGTATCGAAGCGCGCAATTCCGTCAATTGGACGCATACACGGATGCTGAACAGGTGCATCCTGTGGCCTCATGATGTGTACATCGACTTCCCTTCCTATTTTGTGTCTCTACTTGGATGGCTCATCCCGCGTGTCAGCCCCTGAACCATAATATGCTGTTCGCGTGATTCGTAGTGCTATTTGTGTATCGTTAGGCTCCCAAGTACAGTTTAGTGATGCAGACTTTCTCTTCGTATAAACGTTTCGACATCCCGTACGGATTGACCACGTCTTTCAGCTCCTTGCTCGCATCCCCCGCGATGGGTTCCCACGCGCTCACGACGCTTCAGGACATGACTCTGAGCTATGCCGCTCTGAAACTTCTCATAATGCGTATTGGGCAACAGCCACCAGCCCCTACGACTGCTACTACCGTCACCTTGAGCCTTCTCCTGGGTAAGTACCCGTTATTACCCGTTGACTATCCATATCCCCCTAATATCGAACTAGGGATTTTAATCATCTTCGCCATTTTTGCTGTGGTCGTGCTGGCGTTCGTTGTGCTCCCCTATATATCACCCGTACGATGCGCTCACACTTAAATCAGCCACAACGCACTTGAACAGAGGCCCAACCATGTCCAAATGTTCTGCACGCTTGTTCTCTGGGCATGCTCATGGGCGTTCTGTACCCTCCAATTTACACGCAATGTTTCTTCCGAGAACAACACTACGTTCCTCATGCAAAGTGTCGAGGAAGCAGCCCTCAATCTATCCGGGAACGGAAACGTCAACGCCACCCAAGGACTTGATATTCCCAGTACGACGATGCTCGCTATTAATGTAAGTGTGTTACTCTCTGTTACATCCATACATCTTGATATCCCCCCCTGCAGATGATAGTTGGGGACGGTATCATATGGTGCCACGCTCGCGCCGCCTGGCCCGCAAACATTCGGATCCATGTGATACGCGCACTTCTGCTCTTCGGAGCATCCGGTATGAACTCTGTACTATCATCAGAGGTGTTTTTTCTAACATTCCGTCACAGTATGTGCGATCGCCTCAGTGTCACTGTCAGAATCGAACAAAACCGCAATTCTTATGGCATGCTTCCGGATCAATCCTAGTACCGCCGCGGTCATTCTATCTCTCACGAGAGGTGTGATTTTATCATCACTGCTCGCATACGATGCCTGGTCTGTTGTATTCTTTCAAAGTAACCATCGAACCGTATCTGATCCATTACTTCGTAGGAGGCTTTGCCATTATCTTCGCGCTCACATTAGGAAAGGACAGTCGACGAGGGAGATGCTTGTGATTTTCGCATGGGCAGGAATCACATGTTCAGTATCCATAGTAAGAAGCATCTACTCTCACTGCTCAGCTTTTCATCCTCGCTGACACCTTCCAGGCCTTCACGTGGCTCCTGGTATTCCCGGAGGGGCACCCCATATTTATTTCCTGCGTCTACCTCTTCAATTCCTGCCTTGTCCCATTCATCGTGAGTACACCCCATCCCTCCTTCATACAAAAGCTGGCGTAGCTGACCCAAAATAAATAGGCCATGTATCCTTTCCTGATCATCTTCGTCTCCTATGCATGGCAAGATATGGAGAAGTCAGAGGAGGTAGAACCCCCTGTGTCGCCCCCGGGGTCGAAGTCCCTCCCGGTGGCCTCCAACCACATGTCGGAGCGCCTCGTGTCGAGCGTGAAGCAGCCTATCCCGGTTGACACTGTGCAGAGCACCCGCGAGCAGCTGCCCTCTGTCGCGCGTACAGAGAAGGCAAGCGAGGGTGACACACACGCTCGCGACGTGATGCACACTGAGGACTTGATATTGTTCGAGGAGACGTGGCAGAAGGCGAGTCCTGTGTGAGGTATGGGGGACTATGGGGCGAGGCCTCTGTGTGTAATATTGAAACCAGTGTACCTTGTGTCGCGCGCTCCTCATATCTCTCTCTTTTTGTCGCTTCAAATCAAGGACAGCTAGCAGTGGATGCTAACTGTAGGGCTACTATGATCGTCTTGTGTCTACCGCCTCCGCTAGAGATAATTTATATTGGCACTTGTCCTCAGAATGCCGAGATTAGGAGCCCTATAGTGGAAGACCTACTCTTATAGTGTGATAACGACGATGCGCAAGAAGCCCATGTTCATTCCCTTTTCAGTCCATGGATATTTGAAGGGGACAAGTATCAGCGAATGCGAATCGTTCGTTCACATCTCCCACTTCTGTTCGGAACACTGACCCAGACCCATAGGCACCTGAACATCTGGTTCACCGGCACCGCTGAAGCCCCTCCTAGCGCGCCCGGTGTGCATCGGAGCGCAAAGGTCCGTGACAGGTTGCGTCACCTGGTGTGGGGCGACCTATTCAATAGCTCCTCCCATAGCTTCTAGCGAATGCCGCAATTCATTGTGGCCCTTCACAGCCCAGCTCCACTCCTCGCGTGTCATCCCCTAAGTTCAGACGCGCTGGATGCCTTGAAAATCGGGCCTTTTCTTGCACCGCACGGCATTAGGTTTGCCCGTTTGACACTACGTGTCGATAAATAGCTTTCATGTGAAGAGACGAAGATCCAAGCCCCTTCGGCACTCCCTGTTTGGCACACAAACCTCACCTCGCACTCTATGACATCAGACAGCTCTACAGAACTCGCAAATGTTACCGTAAACAAAAGCATTTACAATGAACTGATTGAATCGCTTGGAGCAGCCCAACCAGCCTCTGGTGTAATCACAGCGGCTACGTTGAGCCTTCTGTTAGGTATGGAGTTGTTCTCCTTTCTTATGAATTACCGACTAACCCACTTGCTTTAGGTATCCTATCAGTCTTGACAGGGACTGCGGTATATCTATTAGTGTGCGTGATGCTCGACGTAGTATCGTTCACTACATACAAGCACTGATACGCCTACAGACACAAAGGCATCGGCAGACTGTCCATCCAAGTCCAAATCGGATGTACTCTCGCTCTCTGCGCATGCTCTTGGGCGTTCTGCGCTCTTCAAGTAGCGAGAAGTGTCTCCACTGCGAACAGTCTTGCAGCACTTGCTGCTAACATACGCTCGCCAGTTGTCACGGAGTCTCAAATCCAAAATACGAATGCGATAAATGGGATAGATATTGCGAGCACCGCGATGCTCGCCATCAGCGTAAGCTGTCCAGACGACTTAAACAGTATTGAGGGTCAAATAACCCTTAACAGATGGTCATTGGAGATGGGATTGTATGGTGGAGGGCCTGTGTCATCTGGCCAGGCAATGTCTTGGTTCGCATTATGTGCGCCGTCCTCCTTCTCGCAACCTCAGGTATGTCGACATAATTCCCCCCAGTATATGCAAATCAAAATTTCTAATTGACCCTATAGCCTTGGCTATCACATCTGTGTCGTTGGCGGGGAGCCAGAGCTTCCACAACTACGCCTCTATCGGGAGTTACTTCCAGAATACTCCCGGGACAGCCGCAGTCGTCCTGTCGTTGACGACAAACATCATCGCTACTTTGCTTATCGCGTTCAAGACTTGGTACGCACTTTTGAGGCTGCGTTGGCTACAAACTACTCCTCATATTCATGTTTAGGCAACACTGGCGCCTTCTTCGCGTTCATCTAGGAAATGGACAAGCTACAAAGCGGGTACTCAAGATCCTTGCTCTACTAGTGGAGTCGGGAGTCATATACTCTGTCCTATTGGTATGGCCCTAATACATTACGATCGCCATTCCACCTACTCACGGCAAACAAGGCCTTGATTACCGCGTGGGAGGGAATTGGGGAATCATTCAAAGGCGGCCACTCGCGGCCTTCCAGCTCGCTTGCAGCAGAGACAGCACTCGTATACATTCTACTTGGGTGCCTTGTACCCCTCATCGTAAGTGTTCTTCTATCCTAACGACTTACAACTGAATGCCGATCACTCGCATTGCGTTTGTAGGCTATGTATCCTACGTTGATCATCATCCTCGTGTCTCTCGAGCAATCTCCCCTCGAGCGCGGCTTTTCTGCTCCCTCGCCAGTCGTACCCAAGCCCCCTCCGCCGTCTTCTATCCAGATGTCGGAGACATTTGTCTCCACGCGCCGAAGCGGCATGACCGCCGACTTGAAAGTTGAAACCCCCATTGGAAGTGGTCGCAAATGAGAATCTACCCCCACGCGATGTGGAGGGAGACGTCGAGCACCACGAGGACTTCAGGTTGCTCTCGGAGACCGAATCACGGAGGTCAAGTCCCGTCTGAGTCCCCAGGTCGTAGTCAATGTACCCATATACTAGCGCGGTGAGGGTCAATAATGCAAGCATCGCTGCTTGAAATGGTAATCGAGAGTAAGCTGATTTCAAGCGGAGATTGTGATGTAAATTTCCCCCAGCCACGTAGCGCCGGCCCGCTTGTCATCTCATGCGATCACTGCAACGGGTTTCTCGCATTCCTCCTCGTCTTCATCCACTTCATTCCACCCTGATGCTATAGCTTGGCTCACAAAACGGCCGTCACCTTCCATGCACTATGTGTAGATCTCTCAATCCCAACAGGAACCATCCAAGCTGTCTCTGTGCTCCATAACGATCCCGCTGCCGCGCGCGTTCTGCCTTCCCCCATAAACTTATGTCTTACATCCCTCTACGCATATACGTGTAAATACTTCTGGTGACGTATGCTACTCTTTCTACGCACGAAATATATCCCCGAAACGAAAGTTGCCCACCAACCGCCGCTGTACCAAGAGTTGTCTCCTCCGCCCTGCTTTTCCGCATTCTCTTATCGCGCCACCTGCAGCTGTGCCCTATCGTACCCAATCTCTTTTCCTTGAGTACTCATCGTGGCTTTCTACTTCCCATTGGATCGTACAGGTCTTGCAGAGGCGATGTCACTGTTGCTCGGCCCATGCTAACACTCAAAGACACTGCAACTACTACGAAGGCCCCTCACTAGTCTACTGGTATGTCTGTCTCTCGCCAACCTCGTCGACATCCATTCAGTGTCCTATCCCCCAGCGAACCTTGCGGTTGCAACGTGTCTATGTTCTCAAGTCGTCCTGTTGGTCGTTGTACGTCCTCGTTCCCTTTCCGCGCGCATACGCACTGATCTCTTCGCACCCCCCTCCTTTCCCAGATCCTCCTTGACTCCTCTTGAAGCCGACGATGTTCAAGATGATAAAGATCCAAGATATCATGATGTCTCCACTGTTCAGCGTTGCTCTACGGGTGGGCAGGTCGAGTCCTGCGGTGTTGGAGGGAATACGGGAGAGTGTGGCATGTAGGGTCGTGCTGCCGAGGATCTGTTTATGGGACGTGCAGGAAAGGCCGGTAGTTTCACTACTTCTCGTGAGTACCTCCGTCCCATGTCTACGGCCACCCTTGAATGCGCGCCACTCCCCAGACATCACTAGAAGTCATGTCAAACGTGGACGGGACTTTTTCAACCTAGCTATGCGCAAGCACAATATGGAGGAGGATCAGATGCATTAAACTGCGGAGGCAGCATCACCTACGGTCGCTCTTGGATGACAGCATGCTGTACGTGCTTCGTCTTGCCTCACCCACTCCCGTCCCTATGCCGCAAGTCTCCCCCGCTCACACACATGTGTGCTCACAGCGTCTCTACACCCCCCATTCGCATTCCCCAACTCGATGCCGTCAACGTCGTCTTGGCCATCGACCTGACCATCACGCTCCTAGAGTGCCAGGATTCGGTCTGTAACCGCGTTTCGCTGGCGTCCGCTACCTTGTGCGTCCTTACTTCGTCTCTCCTAGCCCACACTCTACGTTGCAGCAGGCGATGCTGATGCGTATTGCAGTAACCACGACGGCTGTGCGTGCCCCGCCCTCCATTTTCTCAGCACTCTGACGACTACGTGCTCGCGTCCGGCGCTGGTGTGGACACAACCGCTTCCGCCATACCGCTTCGCACCCCCGCCGCCTGCATTGGGCTGCAACTAGAGGAAGGCGTTAAGGGGTTTGTGATAGGAGGCCGTACATGATTGTCTGAGCGTGAGTGGGTGAGTCCTGATGTCCGTGCAGGATACTAGGTGTCCGAGCTGATGCGCAAACGGTCAGCTGTAGCAAAAGCGATACGTTATGGCCCAAGCTTCTTCCGTATCCTCGAACGCGTGCAACGCCTGGAGCTGGTCGCGCGAAGGTCTGGCAGCCACCGATTCTACGTACGTACCTTTTCTTCCTTTATTCTTGACTTTCCGCGTGCTCATGTTGCGTTGACATAGACGCATTCTGACTGGTGTATGGATGAGCGCGTGCTTGCAGCTGCGCTTCCCGTGCCGACGGTTCTGGGCTGAACGTTGCTAGTTTACCTCGCCCGTCATGCTGGCTCTAAACGCCATGGTTTTGCTTGTATAGTACGCGAACATACGATGATATATCTTTCTTGTGCCAGAGACAAACCGCCAGCCACAGCAGAATCACAGGGCCTACACGCGTGATAGGAGAAACACGTATATTCGGTGTTGGACAGAGAATTACGTAGCGGAAGAACGTTCTACCCTCCCCGAGTCTCCAATGACTCCACCGAGTTACCCTGTGTAGCTTCGAGCCCACCCCAATCATAGACCTCCCGCCGAGAGGGAGAGCTTGTATCAATCCTCGTACTTGATGTTGCGGATGTGTTCAGCTAGGGAGGTACCGCCCGATGTCTCTTCCCCTCCTACGGCGCTCAAACGTGTCAGGGTCAGGTGGACGACTGTCGAGCGCTGACCACTGCCTTCAGGGCTCCTGAATCGCATGGAGGGGGTCTGTGTGCCACCAGGGAGACGCCCCCCGTCCAGCTGCGAGCGGTTGAGGTTCACGAGGATGATGATGAGCATCGGGTACGCTGCCTGTGACGCAGCAATCGTGAGAGTGGGTAGCGCGTCACGAGTATACACGGCGTGGACATACGATCAGGTATATCATTACTCCTCGGGAAAAGATGTCGCTTAAGGAGAGGAACCAAGGGGGCGCAGTGTTGGGGTCGCGTAAGAAGATGAAATAGAGGTCCGAGGAGACGATAACCAGCTGTGCGTGTCGTACGACTAGTTAGTGATACCAAGGGCTGGACAGGAGGACGGCGCACCCAGAGAAGAGAGTATCCGGTCCCAGACTCGATGAGCAACGAAAGGAGGCTGAGTGCCCGCGAATTGCGTGTGGCCCTCGACAAGGTCTCTTTCAGTATCTGACGATGAACCCTGTAGGAGTCATTAGTATAATGTATGCCGCCAGGTGGAGCGGGAGAGTAGTACCAAGCTTTCCAACCTATGAGCGACGTAGCCATGACGTTGCTCGCGAGCGAGAGGAACATACATACAGTCCCAAAACGGTCTACCGCGTACAGCTCAGTCCCTTGATTAAGCACAAACCCGACGTTTGGGATTCCCGCAACATGCGCGGCCATACTGCCTGTAACTGATATGGAGAGATAGGCCTCATTAGGACATTCACAATTCGGGGCTGAGACGTGCATATACGAGGCTTACCGAGGGTTGCGCCTAGAATAACAACACACCCAGCGCGTACATAGTAGTTCTTCGGCCAGACTGCACAGGCCCTCCACCACACGATCGCATCTCCCACAAAGATCTGCGGAGACGTAGCTGCGCTCAGTTCCAGGTACTTTAATGGTCCGTGCACACTTACGTTGACTGTGAGGGTCGCGGTGAAGAGGATGGATTGGACCCTCTGGACGTCTTCTCCCCACTTCGGCGTCGGTAGCGGAAGAAAGGGGGTATGTAGGTAGACGGTATCCCAAGCGTAAATGTTGGCGTAGAAGGGTATGGACACTGCGAAGTAGATGCATGTGGACACGTAGAGCGTCACGATGGAAACTAGCTGTATATGCGAGTGGATGTGCGCCTAATGCCGTTGCGACTGTATATGAAGAGGTCTTCGATTATGCAGAGTAGGGCATAGCTAATAAAGACGTACATTAGAAAGAATGTGGTTGCGAAGGAAAGTATTGTGAGGATGCCTTGGAGAGATGGTAGTCAGTTGAACTGCAGGGAGCTTACGAACAGTGCAGACGTACCGAAGAAGAAAGAGGACACGACGATGGTGCTCATCTGCGCAGCCACGTCTATGTTCTCCACGATATAGCCAAAAACTCCCCTTGTTCTGAGTGCCATATCCAAAAGGAACGCGGAAGGTTGTGTGGAAATGCGTGGTACAGTAACGGGGCCAGGAGTTGGCTCAGTCACCTACAGGGTGTGCATATAAGATAATGTCTCAGTGCTCCCAGGAGTGTAGACCATAGCATCCTGCGGAGAAGACGTCAGTTGGATACCCGCTGTAATCTCATCAGGAGCAGCTCACCACTGCGTTATTCTTGGACGTCAATTTTGACAGCCAGCGGCGCCTTCGCATCCAGGTCACGTCCTTCACCTACCGGTGGAATTGTATCCCGAGTGTTCAGCTTTGTCAGGGGTATCATCCACCTGTAAAGCTGCAGCTCTCTACCTGGCTAAGAAGTGTTCTTATCGTCCGCGACCCGGGGAAAGAAGATCGGCGTACCACTGCTGCCATGTGCCCCATAACATCCATATGTTGTTCCGAAGCAATTTTTCCTACAGAATCCCGCGCCCTCTCTGGGAATAGGAGGCATTGATTCCGTGAGTGGTGGTCTCTGATGCTGTGATAATTGGCTGTGAACGCTTTCAACATACTCGCTCCGACCTAGACCTGAGTCACACTGTTCAACTGGACGTACATACTGCCGCATTCGTACCACCATAAGCGCGGTGTTCTCTGGTGTACCCGTATGGGCAGCTTGGTAATGCATTTGAGTATATCCACATGGCCTTCTGTGCTTTATGTGGAGACGGCTAGATGGAACTTCCAAGCTTCAGGCAACGAACCGCGCACGCAGCGGCGGCGGAGCGACGAGCCCGCACGACGGGCATTTCCGCATTTTCTCCTCGTGAAAAGGCGAGACAAAGTCCAGACACGTGGCTTCCATTTTCGAAAGGTTTTCACAACATTTTCTGAGCTTACGATAATTCCCTCTTTGTCAGGTTTTTGTACATGTGGATCACGTGATCAACAAGAAAAGGTAACATCTACGCCCGAAAATCTATGCTTGCTGGTCAATTCCCCAACGGCCGCCACGCCAGGCCGCTCCTCACTGCACTGAGCTACCATCAACACAGAATCCAGATATTATATGCACCGCACTAGTCCACTCCTCGTCGCTCCTTACCGCTCCCCGCCGCTTCCCACCACTCCCCACTCCCTGCCACTCCTTGCCGCCTTGCCACTGCCCATCGCGCACTTCCATTTTGGGCTGTTTCAAGTTGTTCCCACACCCTCTTTTATGCGCGGTGCCGCGCCGCGCCACTCGCCTTCGCCGTTTTGCTCTCCTTCACTCCCTTCTGCTTTAGTGCACTCTCCGCCTCACTGGTCCACTTCCCGCTGTACTATTCCGCCTTAAATGATTGTTATCACGCCCAGGGGAAACATGTTTGTGTGCACACGTGATCACATTCATTGGCAGAAAAGTGGGACAAAGGTTTAACATCGCGCACTCGGAAAATTGTACCAAAAGGTCATGAAAACGGAAGCCACGTGTCTCGACTTTGTCTCGGCTTTTCATAGAGAGAAAATTCGGAAATGCCCGCCGTGCCGCCAGCAGCACTTCAAGCGCCCGACGTGACAGTGGCACGTGATCAATACGCGTGACGTAACGCGTTTGAGTCACCTAGCCCTGCCACGTGTTGGGCTGATTTGCGGGACTCTGATGTCGGCCAGAACCCGTGGTCTTTGTTTTCCTCCCACCGATACGTCATGTCCATTCCACTCCCCTTGATGTTTGCACTAGGACATACTCATCTCTCATAATGTTAGCTTCAAACTACGAGAATGGACGGCCGCCATCTTACAACTCGCGAGTGAATGCATCAAACGAATATGGCGAACCTCGCTGATAAATGGCCTTTACGGTGCTCGTGGTGAGTGCTCTCCCGTGTGCATGTTTCCAACTATACCTTCCGTCCTAACACGAGCTTGAAGTCGCGTCCAATCTCGAGTTGCGTCACTGGTACAACGCTCCGACGATCCCACCTCAATCTCCCTAGGCAACCCTCCCCGCTGTCACACCGGCCATCGTCGAAGTGCTGTCACGAACGTCAGAGTAGGGACGCGATGGTGGAGGCTGCATCGAGCGGGACAGAAAGGGAGTGACATGTCGTTCGTCGTTCAGCCTTGCAGTGCAGGTGCGTATTGTTGCACGTTTTGTAATTCTTGAACATCGTACTTACAGCGTTCTACTTCGTTCAGCGCCGTCCTGGTATTTTTTGCTGGACTCACTGAAGCTGCAAACGTATTTATTCTAAACGCGATCACCGGCGCCCCTACCCCGCCTGAAACCGACCGCCCGACGGGCGAGCACGCCCCCGCCTTGCCCCACAACGTGAGCAGCCTATGACTGGTAGCTCTGCCAATGATTTCCCACTTATCCTGAGATAGTCTAGTCCTATCATAAACTTATAACTCCTCGACGTTTCGTAAGCAAATGTACCATCCCGTCATCGTGGCTTTAGCCCCCCGGTAGGTTTCGTCCGCGTTCATGTCGATACTACAACAGACACGCGTCTCACCCTGAATGAATACAGCGTTCGTCTCCTCTCCGCATCCTTGCGGCCATCATTGGTATGGGTGTTTATGGAAATTGCGCTCTTCATCATTCATCACCGGGATTAGGTGTGTTGACATGTAGACTGCGTAATGGAATGTACGTCATCTACATAGTTTTGCCAATATATATGACATTCCCCATATACCCCTCTGCGCTCCGAGTCTCCGACGAGGCACCCATCATCGTGTTACGAATCACCTTTGTCGCCCAACGCTCACGGAAGAAGCAGACCAATCGTAAGCCCTACACTCTTTCAAATTAACGAGCGCCGGTTCTGGCGCAATATAATTAAGCTCTCCACATCGTGTAGCTATTAGATTTAACAACTTATACAACACTTCCGGAGGCCAGCATCGACCACCAGGTTGCAGACCGCATGTTAGTCTCATGTCGCGAATCGAATGAGGGTACATAAAAGCACCGGAGTACGCCTTCCCGTACTCTTTAACATTTGTCCTCAGCACTGCCTCTTCGGCGGAACTGTAGCCGCCGGTCATGACGGTTCTGGTTGGAGGAGCACACGTCGGGACGTCTATACGGGGCAACGTTCCTATCCGTGACGCTCGGTGACACGAACATCAATCCTTCGCGCGCGAAGTGCGGTTGCATGTACTCATCACATCCGCAACTTCCCCACGCAACGTCCCATTGGCGCTACAGATTTCAATATGCCGTTCGGTATCCCCTCTCGGAGGGGGCAAGTACTCTCTTGTGCCGTAGGCGCATGGATAAAAGCTCAAGATTTTCGTCTCCCACGTTAAGTCGATGAAACCCCCATCGAACCCGGCTGTGAGTTTTCAGTTACTATTTCATGCGGTATCTGTATTCACTGATGACTCCAAAAGGATTCATGTCGAACAACAACTCGACCACCAGCGAGGAGATAATTAGCATTCTGGCCGCCCTCCAGGCCACAACCCTCAAATATTCTGACAATATACGACCTGCGATCATAACGGTGGCATTGGCGTCCGCTATGTCAGGTGAAAAAGCAGCTGGAACCGCTCCGCGCTTCAACTCTGACGAGTCATCTTGCAGGGATGTTCTTGATATTCCGCACATATCCTTCTGTACGTTTGGCTCTTGCATGGTATATATAGACGATGTTGTTCGTCTCCTCACAAAAACTACAGCAAGAAGGGTATCCGGGCAATGTCTCATGCTCTCCTCTTCGCTATGCTTCTCATCATGTTAATCAGCACCTCTCTTTTTTGGGCCGGCACTCTCGCGAACGCGCTCCAGACTCAGAAAGGAGCAAGCAAAGCATTGTCTCAAGCGATCTCGATCACCGCCTGCTTCAGATCCACTTTAATATCTGCCACTTCCTCTCAGTCTACAACTACCTCGTGTCAACCGGCATCCCTTGAAGCAGAGAATCCGCGCTCCATGGCGGTGTCACCGACCTATTATTTCAACACAGCGGCGCTAATTGTAGCGGTCAGAGCCCACACTCTTCCTCCTTGACAGCCAGCGGTTGATGTCGTGCTCCGCAGATCACGGCCGGGGATGGGGTAGTCTGGTGGCGCACAATCGCGCTCTATCCCTCCAATCGTGCTGTGAAGGTCACCGGCATAGTCCTTATCCTCACTACGCTCGGTAAGCCTGAAATATGGAATGAGATTGGATGCTGTACTAAGCCCATCCCCACCGTAGTGGTGAGCATACTGGATATTCGTCAGCTCGCGCTATCTGCCATACCAGGGGAGGTGTTCACGTACGGAGACGGCGCGACGGCATACGTCGCACAAGGCAGTGGGTATCTTGGACAGACCGCCTCAGGACCGCTGCTCCAGGGCAGCGAGATGGGCATTGCCGCATCTGTTCTTTCCCTCATCACGAATGTTGTGGCTACAGCGTTCGTTATATGGAAAGCGTGGTATGTGGTCGAGTACTCCGTCGTCAGATGTCCTGCATCTCTGACTCGTTCATGCCACGCAGGCAATATAGAAGGGACATACGTGGGATAATGAAAGAAGTCCGCACCGTGAAATTCCCAGCAGCGGCCGTATTGGCTGTACTAGGTGAATCGGGCGTAATGTATTGTATTTTGTGGGTGAGCATGCACTGCACTCTAAGCTTCCGAAACTTAGGCTCTCTCACCAACCCTCCGTGTTTCACGCCGTCCACAGACCGTCATTGTAGCTGTCCAGATGCTCAGTATTGGACCGCGGGGGTTGGTCGTCCCAGAAGGCGTTCCGATGGGACTCGAACTCTTCTATCAAGCCTGCCTCGTGCCCATCATCGTGAGCCGTTCCTCAGATGTCATCAAGGAGCTCGTTGATGATGCGTTCGCTCAGGCCATATATCCGACTATCGTGATCCTACTTGTTGCGGAGAAAAGGTCGGCCTTCGAGGACATTGTCGCGAGCATCCACCTGACATCTCTCGCGGCTGCTTCGCGTCCCCGCGAGGCTTCAATAATCGAGGGTGGACTGCTGAGGGTGATGGATTCCTCCCATTTGGTGCGTTCCGCACATGTGCACTATGGCGGCAGATTTGTACATTTAATAAAAACGCGCTCATATAACAAACCTAATAACACACACTAATAAAAATCATATACACAGCATTCAGCGCATATATACACAGCACTCCACCCGCGCGCACACACATTCCCTCTAAGCGCCCGTCGGACTCGTTCAAGGGGGCATTATTATTGGACCCTCCCCTCCCATTGCGTCCAGAGGCCTGAAAAAACACCGGAAAGACGCACCCTTGGCCAAGAGGACGTCAAATAGATGTCCGGGGAGCAGGACGGGGAGCTCCCCGGTGTCCCCGCCGCTGCAATTACGTTCCCGCTCAGGCGCAGCCACTGCAGGCTGCAGCGTGTTTCTCGGGGCTTCAAAGCACTCCGGCGCCGTCCATTTATTGCGCTTCTCGCGAAGGGTCCTAGCCTCCCAGCGCGGGAGCGACGAGGGGACGGTGTGGGCCGCTGGCAGGCCCACCGTGGGGTGCCTCCTTGGAGTTTGGGCCCTTGGTGGGGCGGTGTGCGTACACGATACGACGAACCAGGCATCCTGGTCGACATCGACGTCCACGGAAGACCTGCTGGGGATACAGAGTCTAGTCGCATGCGTACGTTGTGCTTTCGATCCCGCTTGCGTGCTTGGCGCGATGCTGTTCAATGAAACACCTGGCGCCCTCCGTTCTGAGGCATAGGCTTGTGGTGGGTAGCCCTGCGGTCTAGTAGGGCGGGCGGAGTGTGGGGGTAGCACTTCAGCTTCATTAATTGCGGTAAGAGCGAGAGTGTGGCGGCCGGCGGCCAACCATTTGCGGCAGACAAGGGCACAACTGCGTGGTGGGCGCTGAAGGTTCGGCAGGGTGGGCGGCCGGATCGGCTCGGTTCGTTGGTGCTTACGTAACGAGCAGCTCGTGTAGGATGTATGCTCACCCAGAGCGCCGGCAGGCGGGAGCACCATGCTCGGCGAAGGTGGATGTGTGGGCGTGGGCTATGTCGCTTGGTGAAGCGGTAGATGGAACGGTATGTGACATCTGCGCTGGATATCAAAGCCTTGCGGGCTAACAATTGTTGTGTAGCCTCTATTTGCCAGGACCGGGGAGTGAGCACTGAGAACATGGAGCAAGTTTGGGACTGTATGGAGAAAGGGTCGGTGCTCATTGATGGGGACGCGAGCAACGAGTCGTTCGACCTGCTTTGCATGGTAAGCACTCCTGCATTCCACTTTCGAGGTGACATGGTCAGTGGTTTGGGGAACAGTGCTTGGCAGTGAAGGACCCATCTCGGCGGCCTGGGTGGGAGGAGATCATGCAACACCCTTGGTTCGACAGCTTATGTGTTCAGTCGTCATCGCGTTCGTGGACATGTATTGACATTGACGACCAGCGATCGGGATGAACCACGGAAAGACCCTCCTGCGGCGTTGCTTGACAAGCGGGATTCTGAGCCTGTAAGTGCCGTTTTTCATTGTGTTCATTCCATTTGTTGACCATTCGTGACCATTAGGCATTGGACATTGCTCAGATCAAGCTCGCTGACGCATACCCCGACGGCGAAGAGCTCCACCCGGATTTCGCCTGGGTTTCCCCTGAGCTTGCTATCCCTGCGCCCTCTACCATCGCCGCCACTGTGCCTTGCAT
>FTLJ01001182.1:0-16220 GCA_900155495.1 Porogramme epimiltina | reverse complement strand
GGCGTGAGGTGGGGGTGCGATGGGAAGGCGCACCAAGAGGGACTGATGAAGGGCCGGGCCCGATGCGCGACACCTCAGCCGCGATTTGCCCAGCGAGCAGTCTCATAGGATTCGTCTCGCTACAAATATGTCCATTCCCCTTTATGGACAGTCCACGCCGCCTCTTCGCTTCCCCACCGTGTCACACAGCCCCTGTCACGCCCCCGCGATCTCTTGTCTCCACCGTCCAGCAGACAGCCGCAGGCCGCGTGCTGCACCCAGACAAGCCCCCCGCGCGACGCCCGGCTGCCCCATCCGCAGGATCTCGAGCCCGTCGCCCCCCTCCCGTGGGATACTACAATACCGCCGAGCTCACACCGTCACATCATATACGTCCGCATTATCACCAGAAACAGCACAAATGACATGACGCAGATATCCTCACGCCTCATCCGGATACAACATCAGCTCCGGGCGAACCTTCTCGTCAAATTCCTCCGGGCTCAGGAAGCCCAACGCAACCGTCGCCTCCTTCAGTGTCGTCCCCTCCTTATGTGCCTTCTTCGCACACTTCGCCACATCTGCACGTGGAACAATGAGACACTGCCCCAAAAACACTGCATAGTGGAAGAGAATAAAAACGTACTGTCGTATCCAAGATGGCTGTTCAGGATAGTCGCCAACATGAGGGATTCATGGAGTAGGGTGTTGATACGCTTCTCGTTCGCCTGGATACCAACAACGCAGTTCTTCGTGAACGAGCGCGAGGCTACTCGAACGTCAGAGATATGTTTTGTCGTAATCGGGCAATGCTACGCACCATCCGAGAGCAGCCGGATGCTCTGAAGTACGTTCTTGATGATGACAGGTTTGAAGACATTCAGCTGCACCGAGGGTCAGCACAACAAACCGTGTGTAACGTGTGCAGGGATTCTCCCACCTCGAACTGTCCGTTCGAACCGGCAACGCTCACAACAGTCTGGTTGCCGATGACCTGCGCAGCGACCATAGTCATTGCCTCACACTGTGTGGGGTTGACCTTGCCAGGCATGATGCTGCTGCCGGGCTCGTTCTCCGGAAGCTGCAGCTCGCCAAGACCGCACCGTGGGCCGGAGCCCAGGTACCGAATGTCGTTGGCGATCTTCATGAGGGAGCAGGCCACGGTGTTCAGTGCACCATGTGCTTCGACGAGTGCATCATGGGAAGCAAGGGCCTCGAACTGTATGGAACCGGTTTAGATGAACTCCCGTACTTGACATTATACATGGTGCTCGCCTTGTTCGGTGCTGTCTGGAACGCCAAACCAGTGATCTTCGAGATCTCGTCGGCGACCTTGACATCAAAGCCCTTCTTGGTGTTCAAGCCCTACACTGCCTTCAATTGTCTCATTTCAGGGATTAAGGGACGGAAGACCACGTACAGTGCCGACCGCAGTGCCACCCTGTGCGAGCATGCTCAGACGGGGAAGGGTGTCCTTCACACGCTCAATGCCGTTCGTCAATTGCTGGACGTATCCGCTGAACTCCTGGCCAAGCGTGAGAGGCGTAGCGTCCTGGGAGACGGCATTAGTTCATAGTTCGACCTCCCCACATGACGCAATACCTGCAAATGAGTGCGGCCAATCTTGATGATTTGGTCGAACTCCTTGGCCTTGGCCGCGAGCGCATCCCTAAGCTCAGTGAGCGCCGGGATGAGAGATCGTTGAATCTCCACAGCAGCAGCGACGTGCATCGCCGTCGGGAAACTAGTGTCGAGTCAGAACTTTCACCCTCTTTCACAACAATGGGCGGTCGCGTACGTGTCATTGCTGCTCTGGCTCATGTTGACATGGTCGTTGGGGTGGACCGGCTTTTTTGAGCCCCGCTCCCCTCCCAAGATTTCAATAGCACGGTTTGAGATCACCTGTCCGGCCGTATGGCACTAAACATCATGCCGATACGCTTATAGTTTCCCGCTCACCTCGTTAACATTCATGTTGCTTTGAGTTCCGCTGCCCGTCTGGAAGACGACCAGCGGGAACTCATCGATGAGCTTCCCAGAGATGACCTTCACACAGAGAGTCAATCAACGCTCTCGAGCAACGAGAACATCACGAGCGCACCTCATCGGCAGCCTTCTGAATAGCCTCGCCAACCTTCGGGTCCATGCCATACCCGACGTTCACGATCGACGCCGCCTTCTTGAGGACACCGAAGGCCTTGATGAGGGGCTCGGGCAAACGCTCGGACGGGCCGCCGATGTCGAAGTTCTGGAGGGAGCTGGCGAAGCGGATGTGCACCGTCAGGGCAAGCAGGCACACAACGTTTATCCGCGCCAAGCACAGCGACGTACCGCTGCGTCTGCGCACCCCAGTAGCGGTCCGCGGGGACCTGGAGCTCTCCGAAGGTGTCGCGCTCGATGCGGTACTTCTGCTCCTGCGCGAAGCGTCAGCACCCTCGCGCGCCGCGGCCAGAGATCAGGGGGGAGCAACTCACCATGGCGAGTGCGGTGGACGAGAACAGGCGGGTCTGCGAGGCGCGCGCATTCTCGCTCAACTGCGGTACCCGGGACCAGAGCCAAAGTGAGGACAGGGGCAGTCATGGGTCGGGCGGGAGCGCGGCACGGTGGCAGAATCACATGAGCCGGGGTTGCGGTATGGCGTCAGAGGATCGACTCACGAAGGCGGTCGCGCGAGAGAGGCGAAGTGCGGCCATTTTATCCAGGAATTAATGTAGAGTGGGCGGGGGAGGGGAACGGGGCTTGCTCTCTGAGCTCTATGGGGGCGTAGCGATGTGTGCAGACGTGGGGAAGCGGCGAGACGTTTTGCTAGCGCGGCGCGCGCGTCCCCGGCCGCGTGTTCCCGATCCATCGCCCGAGTTTGCCCGCGGACGCGACCCCCGGCTCTTGGCTTCCGACGCGGAGCGGCCTCCCTTCGGTGCTGGGGTGGGTGTGGGCGGCGAGGTCGTCGTTCGGGCTTTCGGAGGGGTCGCAGAGCCTCCCCTGCGAGACGCGAGGGGCATCTTGGGCGATACCGGACGCTCGACGCACGCTTCTCCAATCACAGGGGGTGTGGGGGCGTGGGTTTCACGTGATACGCTTTCCCCAGATGCGGGGCCGGGGTCGCGGCGTTATATCCTTGGAACTGCTCACGCGTGCATTACACGTCCGGTCCATTTCCTTCCCACTTGACTTCCACCACCACTCCTAGAACACGCACAATGGCGAGCATTGCGTCGCAGGTCGTCCTCCATCCCGTCACTTCTCAATCTCTCAAGCTCCTAGGGACAACTCTGGGCAGGGACAAGGTATGACCTCATCGTCGTGAACGGCTGAGGTACAGTCCCTAATGTGTCAACTCGCGCGTAGCTTTACCGTGCTATCCAATACTTTGCGCGATTCTTCGCCTGGCTCCTCCTCTCGCGCGGATACAAGATCCAGGCCGCTAGGTGGGATGCGCTCAAGTCGCACCTCGCCTTGGGGCGCAAGCGTACGTTCCGATCTATCTCCAAAGCGATATTATGGTAATGACACCGCCGAATCGGCAGTCATGCGTCTTGGGAAGTACATGGAGAATGCGCAGGCCGTCCTGAAGGCCCTCAACGCTCCCGGGGAGGCTGCGGAGCGTATCACGCTCATTGGCCGACAGATTGGCTACTTCGGATACCTCTCTCTGGACCAGCTCGCATGGGTGCGTTCCTTCCGTTTTCCGGCCTTGCACGAGGTATGAACGATACAAACCCCGCACAGGCCAACACTATCAAGTTCTACAACTTCGCACCGTCGACTGCCCAAAAGCTCAACAAGCGGTTGATGCAGTTCTGGTTCACAGGTATCGTGTTCAGCATTATGCACGGTTTGCTCAAGGTATGTGCGAAACTTCTTGTGCCTCGGATTGATGTACTCAATGGCCACGACCTAGGCCGGCCGGCTCTCAAACGAGGTGAAGAAGCTGCAAAGCCAAACATGGGCGGAGAAGAGCGCGGAGACGGAGCGAACCCTCAAGCTCCACGACCTTCAGGTCGCACGCGAGGCCTTGCGTTACCAGTTCATCATCGACGTTTTGGATGTCTGGATCCCTGCTACGAACATCGGTTTGGTGAATTTCAACGACGGCATTCTTGGTATTTTCGGGTAAGTCTTGCCCCCACACACATCGTCAAAGAGTCTAACGCCGCTGCATAGTTTCATTACCTCCATTATGGCTCTTCGCCAGCAGTGGGGTGCGGTGTGGGGTCAAAAGTAGATGAAAGTAGATATAGCTCTCGGAGGTTCTACCACATATTACCATTATTATGCTATGTTGTTCCAACCGAAGGATGCAGCTAGGGTGAAGCACGACACGGTAGCGGCCCCACGCAGACCGTCATGGAAACGTGTGCTTTTACTCAAACACGCCGGAGATGGACATCTGGATCACGACTGGGCAGTGGCCGCGTTTGCCTGCCGTTCATTTCGTAGGCGTAAGTACTCCGCGCGTACTTCAGCCATGGCTTCGGGGCCCGTACTACAGAAGGCCGTTAAAGTGAAAGGTGACGCTGCAGCGTGTCAACCACTCACAATTGAAGCATACAGTTCTGCACAGCTGTGTATTTTGCCCTACACTCCCACGCAACTGAGAATGTCCTTCCCTCTGCACATTCAGCGAATTCTGCAACGCGGTAGGGCTGTTAGTCATAGAGGAACCACGAAGGGAACCACGTACCTTTCACGATAGGGTCGCACACCTTGAGGGCACTCTCCTTCGTCTTTTTGAGGAGCGTTTCCTCCTCGCGACGCGAAAGCGCGTTCATGACAGAGATCCGAGGCCTGGTCCGTGTCGGGGTCAAACGGGCGGAAGAGAGGATGGAGACGCTGGACGGCTCACCGCACCGACGCGATTGGACGCGATCGAGCGCGCCCCTGCCTCTTATGGGCTGCCGGCGGCAAAGGTCAGAGTGAGCTCACTCGAGCCACCGTCTGACGAGCCCGCCTCAGGGTTTCCTTTTGACGACATCAGCCCCTCCGAGCGTCGAGTCTCTACAGCCCCGACTGCTGCAGCTTGCCAACATGTCTCTCACCGCCTCCAAGGTGTCGTGCGCTGTCCGCGTCGCCCGTGCCGTCCGCCCGCAGGTGCGGTGCCTGGCCACGCCCTCCTCATCCAAGCCGAACTTCAAGGAGACACTCGACGACGGGCCGTCGCTGGACGACTTTATTGCGGATAGAGTGCCCGACCGCGTTGTTCTGGGAAACACGAAAGCGTACGTACTGCGGCTTATGCCTCCTCCTTCCTCTCCCCCGCTGAGCAAGCAGCTTCCGCAGTCCCCGGCTTCCGTCATTCCTGAAGACGAGCATTCCCAAGGGCTCTTCTTTCGCGAAGATTAAGAAGGACCTGCGCGGCCTGGGTCTCCATACCGTCTGCGAAGAGGCGCGGTGTCCGAACATCGGCGACTGCTGGGGAGGAAAGGAGGGCGTGTCCGAGGCGGAGGGGCGGAGAGCCGCGACCGCAACTATTATGGTGCGTCCCGTGTCATAAGTCTCGTATCGTCCGTTTGTGCTCACGGGAAGTGCAGCTTATGGGAGACACATGCACGCGAGGATGCAGGTTCTGCTCTGTGAAGACTTCGCGGACGCCGCCGCCCCTCGACCCTCACGAGCCGGAGAATACGGCTGAAGCCATCAGCCGATGGGGCCTGGGGTACATTGTCCTGACCAGCGTCGACCGAGATGGTAAGATGCCGTCAGTCTCCCCGGTGTATGCGGCTACTGACGCTTCGGATAGACCTTGCGGATGGTGGTGCACACCACTTCGCGGAGACTATCATGAAGATCAAGCAGAAGTGCGTGAAGTGCGGCCTTCTTCGCCTATATTGTGCTTACGTCTCTACAGAGCCCCGCAAATCCTCGTCGAAGCGCTCACGGGAGATTTCGCAGGCAACATGGACCACGTTGCATTGGTTGCGAAGTCCGGCTTGGACGTTTACGCACATAACGTCGAAACAGTCGAGGCCCTGACGCCGTTTGTGCGCGACAGGCGTGCGACATTCAGGCAGAGTCTTCGTGTCCTTGAGCACGCTAAAAATCAGGGGGTGCGTGTGACGAAGACAAGCATGATGCTCGGTGTCGGCGAGAACGAGGATCAGATCATGGATGCGCTGAGAGGTCAGTCAGGCGTCCGTTCACACCCGGATCATGCTCACAACCGTGATAGAGCTGCGTAAGGCCAATGTGGACGTGGTCACGTTTGGCCAATACATGCGTCCAACGAAGCGCCACATGAAAGTCGATCGGTACGTCGAGCCTGCGGAGTTCGATCGCTGGAGGCAGGTCGCGGAGGACCTGGGCTTCCTGTACGTCGCAAGTGGTCCTCTCGTACGTAGCAGCTACAAGGTGAGTTCGGGCTGGGCGTTTGTTGTCTCTCAACACGACCCTGACAACTTTTACCTAGGCCGGCGAGTACTTCATAGAGAATGTGCTCAGAGGTAAGGGGACGGAGAAGCGGGCAAAGAACATGGTTGCCGACGACGTTCTCGCTTCGAAGTCGGAGCTACAGTCTTCATGAGGACTCTGGAAGGATCACATAGACGTACACCTAGCAACATACTGTATTCATATACTACACATTCATAATCCTCTCACCAAGTGCTGTAAATAGTTTCCGGGCCAGGAGTTATTAGGGCTGTTGAAAGTGTCTACGAGATTTGTAAACTCTGAACAACTTTCTAATTGAAGGGTGTGTATAAAAAGTGTCACGTGATGACTGGGTCGGAGTCTGCGTTCAGCCACCGGCACCGTCCGAGCGGGGTTTACAGTCAACTCTATCCGTGAACCTTATTTTTCTGTCCAGTACACCGACCCAAAACCCACCGCCAGCGTCGTCCTCGGCCTCCCCCACAACAAAAATGGTGAGCACACGCCCCTCAGCACGCGCTGGGCAACCCATACTGACTTTGTGCTTAGGATTCGTCAAAAGCCCCCGTCAAGCTCGCTACCGTTATCAAGGTCCATAGCCTCGCCGTTCCCCTTCCCCTGCACCCTTCCTGACGATTGTTTTGCGCACGTTCCCCTACATCCAGGTCCTTGGCCGCACTGGCTCCCGTGGTGGTGTCACGCAAGTCCGTGTCGAGTTCATGGACGACCCCAGCCGTACGATCATCCGTAACGTGAAGGGTCCCGTCCGCGAGAAGGACATCCTGGCTCTCCTGGAGAGTGAGCGTGAGGCTCGGTGCGTGTATCCTTGCCTGCCTCTGTCCGTGCAAATCCTCATCAGTTCTCGTGTTTCAGCCGTCTCCGGTAGACACGTCTATCGTCTTCCGTTCTGTTGTCATATTACTTTCCTGCTCTGCCTCACGACGCACCTCTGTATGACCATGCCAATGCCATTATGTGCATGAGACACCATCCCGGACATCCGATCGATGGGTGCGAGCGCTGCCGTCGCTGGTTGGCTATGGTGAATGTGCGCCTGAACGTCTTCGCGGCCCGTGCGAGATCGCTGCGGCGTTGACGACTTCTCGGGGTCCAGCTGCTCAAACAGCGACTACTGGTGGAACCACTGGCGCACATGTGTCCCGGGGGCCGTTCCCAGCATGTCCGAAATTTCTTCGTGAGCGCTCCTGCGCCAAGCAGACGAGTCCTGAGCGGAGGTTATGGATGCTGCGAGCCCTCCGGCCCCGCGGTGTTGAGCTGTGCCCATGAAAGATCTCGCTGCGTGTGGCGCGATCGATAACGCACTCCAAGGGCCTCATGCGCTCCTGCCAGAGCCGGTCCACTGGCCCTCGTCGATTTGCAAGCCCGCAGGGCCGCACCCTTCCGCCCGATCCGCGAATGCTCTCAGTCAGCGTATAAGATCGTTCCGTCGATGGCGTTGTCCGTCCGGTAAATCTCGCGCACCTCGACGCTCTCCGTCTTCGTCTTACCATGTCTCGCAAGGCATACGTAACGCTCCTCACAGCGCCCGCGTATCTCCCGGGCGTGCTCGTTTTGCAGGCCTGCCTGGTCGCCGTTGGCGCGCGGCACCCGCTTGTGGTGATGGCCACGCCAAGCCTCTCCCAGGAAGTGCGAAGCATCCTCCAGGCCCGGGGCATTGTCATCCGAGATGTAGATCATCTCCAGCCCGAGGAAGGAACGCACAAACTCGATGACCACGACGCCCGGTTCCGCGATACATGGACAAAGCTCAGGTACGTGTGGCCTCGGAGGGTGTTTCCAGCCTGCGCCGGCTAACTCATAACCTTCTCTTAGAGCCTTCGAGCTGGTCGAGTATGATGTATGTCGCCGTTCTTTCCACGTGTTACTTGCCCGAGGTCCAAGGACCCTTCTGACCCGGGCTCGGTTTCCACAGCGAGTGGTCATGATCGACGCCGACATGGTCATCCGGCGCAACATGGACGAGCTCATGGACCTCCCGCTCGACGACGGGTGGATTGCGGCTGCGCACGTCTGCGCGTGCAACCCCCGCAAGATACCTCACTACCCTGCCGACTGGTATGTGGTCCACTCGTGACAAAACCGCCTGCGCGCCGCCATGCGGGCGGGCCCCCTTCGACGCTGCGCGCACTAACCGCTCCCTCGGCGACGCACAGGATCCCAGAGAACTGCGCGCACACGGCCGTGAAGAACCCGACGGACGAGCCGCCGGCGATCACGCCCGCGAGCCCTCGGCCGTACACGCAGCTCAACTCGGGCACCGTCGTGCTCACGCCGTCGGCGGAGGCACTGGCCGCGATCGCGCACGTCATCGCGACCTCGCCGCTCGTGCCGACGTTCGCGTTCCCGGACCAGGACCTGCTCTCGCACCACTTCGCCGGTCGCTGGCGGCCGCTGTCGTGGCGGTACAACGCCCTGAAGACGCTGCGCGTCATCCACCCGGACGAGTGGAGCGACGACGAGGCGCACTGCGTGCACTACATCCTGAACGATAAGCCGTGGAAGGTGCCCCGTGGCCAGGGTGGCGTCTATGAGGCGGTGAATGAGTGGTGGTGGGATGTCTATGAGGCGCTGGGGCGCGAGATGCGCGAGACCGACTCCGAGGGATGGAAGTTGGTGGACTCTTACGTGACACATGCATGAGGTCGGAGCGATTAGGAGGGTGAATTTTGCGGATGACATGTATCTCCTGACTTCTTCAAACTTTGGTCGGATGTTGTACTTTTTTCACATATACCTTTAGGGTGTATCTATATACCACCTATAATTTTTACTCCGTGTTCGCTGGGTGGAACCGTACGGGTGGTTCGACCTCGAATTGTCTCACTACTAAAGGAAGTGAAGATGTCTTGAATACACGGGCTTTACGTACCAGTACAATCGATAGTGGTCTACTACTTCACCCCCTAACTGCAAACTCTGAGACTCATGCTCGCCAGGCTACGTGCACCTGATCCGTCCTGAACCTAAGCGCAGAGCAAGTTAGAATTAGCGCGAGCCAAATTGACGAGCGAAGAGACGTCCACTAACCGTTGCGTGCAGGTGCTCTTTGCAAGCGGAGTCTCGAATCCCATACGGAAGCTTAGAAGGCCCGCCTGCGCTATCATAATGCCGTTGTCGATGCAGAACCTAAACCGAAACAAGACACAGGGAAGGACGTGAGGGTCGAGTGGACAGCGCCAGGGTCAAGGGGCCACACGCACCTCTCGTCCGTAGCAAAGACGTTTCCACCGCGCTCTTGAGCCATGACGCCCATCATCTCCTGCAGCCGCTCATTACCTGGCGTCCGGTAGCAGAGCGGCACGGAGCAAGTTTTCATTAGCAGGCGCACTAGCCGCCGGCCAGGCCAAGGTTTGAAGATGGTACTCACAGCCCACACCGCCGACGATGAGAACCTCCTTGCTACCAATATGCGCCATCGCGCGCTCCGTGATCTCAACGAGCATGGCGAACACCGTCTCCTGGAGGGAGAAGCATAGGTCCTGGGGCGTGATCACGTCCGCGCCCTCCTCCGCGGGCGGCCCGTCCGTGCGGAAGCGCTTGTCAAGCGTGTACGCCTCAGTCGACGTGAGGATGCCGGATAGGCTGATGTCCATACCCTTGGTGGTATAGGGCAGAGGGAGCAGGCGCTTGCCCCTGTAAGCGCACGCCGGTGAGCTTGAGCTTATGGACGCCGCTGGGATCGGACGCTGCGGACGCACTTCTTTGCTTCCTGCTCGATGTTGTAACCTGGGCTCGGATCGTTGCTCAGGTTGATAACCCGCGCAAAGCGATCGAGGCAGTTCCCGACCGCGATGTCGAGCGTCTCTCCGAAGATTCGGTAACACTGTTGCGAGTAGGCGATGACCTGTGTATTGCCTCCGGATACATACAGCACGACCGGATTCTGCGCCCCGGTCACTTGCCGACCCATCTCGATGTCTACGGAGAGAGGTGAGATAGGTTCCATTCAATGCGGTCATCGAACACGCACGGCCAACGCAGTGGTTGACACCAACAAGGGGCTTGTTGTACAGGAGCGAGAGTGTACGCGCCACCAACGCCACGGATACCAGCGGTGCACCCATACCCGGACCTGTGTTGGGTCAGTGTACACGTCCTCTGGGATCAAGCTTAATCAAACCTTTGGTAAAGCAAATGCAATCAATATCATGCATCGATACCTTGGCTTTCTTCAGCGCATCGTTGATCACTGTTAGAGCCCACTCGCGGTGATGCTGTGCGGTGTCGCGAGGAAGAAATCCCTCTCCCGGTGGTGTGATATAGGTATGCCTGACGTTGGAGAGTACGTGGGTAGAGCCGTCTGTGGAATGCTTTATAATGCCCGCGCCAAGTTTGTTCGCAGAACCCTCAAGGCCGAGGGCAATATACGGCCTCTCTATCGTATTTATCAGAGAGTGTAGCGATATTAACTCGTGATTCGTACCTGGGGCTTTCAGTGGAGATCGCTTCTTGACCCGCCCGGGCATGTTCACAGATTCAAACACGGCAGTCCCTGTTCAAGAACAGTAGGCGCAGAGCGCGCTGTGCTGCCCTTTCCTAGGATCTAATCTAATCTCCTCACGTGGGGGCCATTTTGGGCCAGAGTCATTCTGACTCTCGTCTCGATTGACAGAAGCTACTTAAAATCTCTGGAACCTGTCCACACGCTGCACTTCACCACACCATCCAAAACCACCACCATGGCCCCCCAACGCCTCTGGCTCCGTTGCGAAAAGAAGGAATTTGAGCGTCGCACCGCCATCACCCCCACCACCGCCAAGCAGCTGATCGATGCTGGGTTCGAGATCTATGTTGAACGGGACACACAGAGGATCTTCAAGGACGAGGAGTACGAGGCGTGAGTACCATCTGCGTCTGCCTGCACATCCCATCATGCTCAGATGTAACCCCGCCCGCGCGCAGCGTCGGCTGCAAGCTCGTAGAAAACAATACCTGGCCGAGCGCGCCCGCCGACATCCCGATCATAGGCCTCAAGGAGCTCCCCGAGTCCGAGGAGCCGCTCCCGCACACGCACATCCAGTTCGCGCACTGCTACAAGCAGCAGGGCGGCTGGTCGAAGGTCCTCTCGCGCTTCCACCGCGGGCAGGGCACGCTCTACGATCTCGAGTTCCTCACGGACGACCAGGGCCGGCGCGTCGCCGCGTTCGGCTACCACGCGGGCTTCGCGGGCGCCGCCGCGGGCGCGCTCGCGTTCGCGGCGGAGAAGGCGGGCGCGCCGCTCGGTCAGCTCGAGCCGTACGAGAACGAGGACGCGATGGTCGAGGGCGTCAAAGCCGCGCTCGGGGGCAGCGGCAAGGGCCTCAAGGCGATCGTCATCGGCGCGCTCGGCCGGTGCGGACGCGGGGCGGTCGACCTCTTCCGCAAGGTCGGGCTCGAAGAGTGCGTGCATTTGTCGCGAGGCCTGCTTTCTTCCGTGTGTGCGCGCGCGCTGACGGTGGTGACGTCTCAGGGACGACATTATGAAGTGGGACATGGCGGAGACTGCGAAGGGCGGGCCGTTCCAGGAGATCCTGGAGGCGGACATCTTCGTCAACTGCATTTATCTGAGCTCGCCCATCCCGCCGTTCATGACCACTGAGCAGATCAAGGCGGCGGGGAAGGAGAGGCGATTGCGAGTGGTCGTCGACGTCAGTTGCGATACGACGAACCCTCACAACCCGATTCCCATATATTCAGTCAACACGACCTTCGCGAAGCCTACCGTTCCGGTCGAAGTGGGGTGAGTGGGGGGCGCGCTTCCGATGTTATATGACTGAATGGAGTTTCACCTATCTACTCTCACAGCGAGGGCAACCCGCCTATTGCGATGGTCTCGATTGACCATCTCCCCACATTGCTCCCGAGAGAGGCGTCGGAACAATTCAGCTCGAACCTGTTACCCTCACTGCTCGAGCTCCCCAACCGTCAAAATGCTCGGGTCTGGGTGGAGGCTGAGAAGCTGTACCGGACGAAGCTCGCGGAGGCGGTCGCGGTGGAGGGGCTGTGATGCGCAGTCGTTCAAAAAGGCGTGACGGGGTAGGATTGTGCAGTGCCAGTGCGTTGTAAACATAGAATCGGAATGACGTATAATACACATGAACGCCCTGCGCACGGGGCCTAGCATGGACGTTGCCGGGCGACGTTGTACGCCTTCGCGCTGGGCCCGTGTACTTATCGCGGCGACCTGACGACGCTTCGGTGCCTTGTAGCGCCATGCGGGGGCATGCATCTCACCTGTCTCGGTCGCACGGGGGCGGACGGGCGGGAATACAAGGGCTTTGGGGGAGGGCATGATGGCGGGATCAGAGCACGAAACACTGGTGTGTGATTGCGGCGAGCGGGGTTTGGGGGAGGTATCGCCGGGAGGAGGTGATGGACGGGGTGCCAGACTGTTGTCATCTGTCGCGGGCGCAGATGGGGGCGGGGGCTGCGGAGGGGCATGGGACGGGGTTGAGCCGGTGCGCAGGCGGGTGCGCAGACACTGGCGGAGCGGGGGCCTGTGGGGGGGCCGGCGGGAGAGTCTGGGCGGGGTGCGAGACTCGGGACGGACCGACGGTTGCCAGGCTTGGGCGCGGGTGGCTGGCGGGCGTACTGCGCGGCGTGTGCGGTGCCTCTGGCCGGGTGTGGCCCAGTGGGCGGCCGAGAGACCGGAATCGAACTCTGAACGCAGATGGGGCGGATGATGAGATGCGACCAGAGCCGATCGCCCTGGCGGTGCCGGCGCGCACGGCCTGGCTGGGTCGCTCGCGGCGGGGCGATTGTAGACTTGAACGCGGGATGCCGCCGCTGGCATGATCTTCCTCCCAACCACCCCTCTGCCTTTTCTCTTCCCCTTCCTTCCATCTTCTCGGGTTTGTGTGGCTCCAGTCCTAGGGCTGTTTTCTCTCTTCCCTTCCTTCCTCTCCATTTTTTGCTCCCGGCCTTCTTACCGGTACACCTTATTGCACAAGTGTTCACTGGTGCTGGTCGCCCTTGCATACCTTTTCTTTTTGCAAGCCAGCAACGCCTCCCCATCCACCCGTCCCCCCGTCTCACAACCTCCTCGCGTCAACATGCCCCTCGCCCTCTCGCCTGTCCCAGAGATCGCCATCTCCCTCGCCTCCCCCGAAGAGCCTGTGCCGGAGCCCTTCTCCCCCTTCGCCCAGTGCTCCTTCCTCACGGACGACCGGGACAGCTTCCGCCCCGCACTCCTCTCCCCGCCGCCCTCCAGCATGGTTTCGCCAAGGCAGTTGTCTCCTCTGCGACCAAAGGACGCGCCCGTCACGGGTAAAGGTTTGGAGAGGGAAAGGTTCGAGGCCCTCCTCCAGGCGTCGAAAGACAGAAACGCTGCCCTAGGCAGCAAGAAGCACACCGATCTCCGCAAGGAGATTGCGTTGAAGGTCCACCGCAGCAAGCAGGGTGAGTCTCCTCCTCCCCGCTCTTAACGCCGTTTCTCCCGCACGCTGCTCACACAAGGTGCTGTCCCCCCACGCCGCATTTCCATATCCAGTCGAACGTCGTGCCCTCTTCTTGTCGAAAGTACAGGCGCCCCCGTCCCCTTCTGCGACGCTGATCCCGGTCACCCCGCCCGAATCCCCCGCTGTGTTCCACTACTCCCTTCCCTCCCCGGGTCTCGAGTCCCCGCTGGGTGTCTTCGAAGCGCTTTCGCTCGGCATTGTAGCCGCACCCAACTGCGAACCGTGGGTCGAGCAGGTGGACTTCCGCCTCCCCGGAGATATGCTCCCTAAGGCGGCTCCCAAGGTGCCCCCAAAGCCCGTCCAGAACTTCGTCGTCCCCCCGCCGAAGAGGAAGGTGCTCCCTTCGCTCGATCAGATCACCGCTCGCCTCAGTTCCAACGGCCATGTCGCTGCACCGGCACACGAGGGATCTGCACGTCCTTCCATGCGTCTCCCATCCTTCCTCCGCACGTCCGCGCGCGTCGAGCCGCCTCTGATCATTGTGGAGCCTCCTCAGCCGCCTTCCCCGAAGGTCCGGCCTGCCCTGCCCTCTGGCGTCGGCCGCCTGCGCTTCCCGACGCGCGAAGCCCCGGAGGCGCCCAAGGTCAGGATCGCCCAACCGGTGCCCTGCCCCCCAGCCTCTCCCCGGTCTCCGATCGCGCCGCGCCTGCAGGTGACGACGACGGTCGTCCCGCGCACGCAGTCCTCGTCCCCGGTCGAGCTCTCCGAGTCGAACCTGCTCGCGTTCACCGCATCCCGCGAGTGCACCGCGCGCAACATGCTCACGCGCCTCCGCCGGCGCACGCTGCCGCCGCCACCGATCGCGGTGTCCGTCCCCGGCGCGTACGACGAGGAGGACGAAAGCGAGCGCAAGGCGAGGAGGCACAGCGCGCCCCCGGAGCTGCCGCGCCGCGAGCGGATTGGCTTCTCGCACCCCGTCCTGGAGCTCCCGGGCGCATTCTGACGTACTAGAAACATCACCATCAACACTCACTACGACCGGTCCCGACTCCTCATCATCGTCATCGTCCTTTCCTTTACCTACATACTCCTTCACGACAAAGACTCGTCTCGTCGACCGTAATGTTTCGCACCTCCGTGGATGATTGGGCATCGGATGCTGCTTGTATTCTTATTCTCCGTGACCACCAGCCAGAAACTCTGTGTCGCTACGCCCCCTTCACCTTCTCACTTCCCCCGTTCCACACCTCGAGACCCCTGGCCCGTTTCTCCATTTTCTCTCTTCTCTCACAACTTTTTTTCGTTCGTTCCAGCCGTGCCGGTTCGGGACGTGTTCTTCCCGGGGGTGCTGTATGTACGATGACGACGCTGGCGCGTCCTCCCGAACGGCGGCGGCGGCGCCGGGGAGCTCGAGGCCGGCAGCGCCGCGCCCGGGCGAACCGCGCCTCTATCATCCAGCCCTTCGCGCCCTCCCACGCAGCGACCCCGGCCACTGCGCCGCCCTCCCGCCCTCGCGCGCACACCCCGGACTCGGAACGCAGCTAGCTGCCCTTCCCTCTCCCTGCGCGCGACGCACCCGCTGCGTGCACCCGCCGTCTACCGGAGCCGGTCTCCCCGTAGCCAGCCCAGCCAGCCGCATCTAGCTCCTTGCTTTCTCGTGCGGTCCTGGCCGATCGTCCGTGCTTCACCCCCTTCCTTCCCTTGTACCACCCCTTTGCGCCCGCTCCTTGCCACATTGCCCGACCCCCACACACTTTTTACATACGTACCTCTTCTTTCTCCCCCCACACACAACTCTGTAGCCACAACTACCCCCGCATATCCTGGGAAGGTGGAAGGGCTGCGCCCCGACGTCTCTCCTGTACCCGCACACACACATACATACAAACTGGAATGCTATACAAAAAGTATGGAACGAACGAAAAAAAATACAAGGACCGCGAGTGATGCGAGAGGGGCGGAGGCACTAGCGGTGCGGCGTCGGTGCCGACACTGGCCTTGTAGTCCGTGCCCGCACGGGCGGACCGTGCACGGTGTCCAAGGAGGGAGAACAACGCGACCAACCCCCGCGGTGCGGGGATTGCGGCCGCACGACAACGCGACATCCCGGTACGCACGCACGACGGGCCTGGGGAAACCACCGGGCTGCGGCCAAACGGAGCCAACCGCGGGCGTGACTGAGACGCGGCCGCCTGGGAGCGGGCGCGATAGCGATATATTGCGGTCGTACGTACGGTCGGGGGAGTGTTCGACGTAGAAGACCCTGAAAGCGACGTGTGGTGGGCGCGGCGGGCACCGTACAATGGAACGCGGCGGCGCGTGTGCGCACGCACTTCTTTCCACTACGGGGGGGCTTCGGGCTCATAGCGGCAAACAAGCGTACACAAGCAAGCGACGATTAGAGGGCGCGTATAAACATTACCTACGGTACGGCGGGTGTAGCGAGGGCTATGGACGGGGGCGGGGGAAGGGGAAGGG
>FTLJ01001180.1:0-34612 GCA_900155495.1 Porogramme epimiltina | reverse complement strand
AATGAAACACGCTGTTTCATGGCTCATGATACACGCCGTTCCATGGCTTGAATCATTGAAAGCAAATTTTGAATGATACAAAAATGTATCTTCGCGGTTGTCAGATGAATCATGTTAAATAATTTTACCAATGATACTTCCATATCTCACACTGTATCATAAGCCAATGCCCCCGGTGTTATACATTGACCCAATTCCGAATACGCCTCAAAGGGCTGGACGTCATGAGTTTCCTTCTGTGTTTTTAGGCGGAGAAGGATACTGTAACGCCTGCTAAACTGCAGAACATAAAAGGCCGCTTGCGAGCACTACTCCTATCCCCAGGACCACCATCCAGTCCTTAGCCATCCCACTACTCCTCTGCATACAATGGCTCTCACTGCGAAGTTCATCGCTCTCGTCTCTTCCGCGACCGCCCTCGCCGTGCTTGCCACCCCGGCTCTAGCCGTTCCTGCCCCCGTGGGTGTCCTGTTGCTGTATGCCTATACAGTCAGCTGTCCGTTATTCTGATTTTTTCAACTAGCTTCCCGCAACTGCAGAGGGAACCACCACCGCGTCCGCGTCCGGCATCCTCACCTGGCTCTCCACCACCGACGCTAAGGTCACCTTCGTCAACGGCCCGACCGAAGACGTGGGCGGAAGTGTCACGGTCATATACTGCTCCACGCGCTCGGGGAGCCAGTGCGGCGGGAACTGCACCGTGTACAACGGTGGGGCGATCTGCCTCTTCGCGCCGGACACGAACTGCCTGGTGGCGAGCGCGGACGTCGCGTTCTGCAGCGGAAGCGCGTGCAATGTCGCCTGCAACGGATTCGACAGCTGCGGCACGCGTCTCGACGACAACTTCTGCTACACGCCGGGCACGAACTCCATTGTCGTGCCATTCATTTGAAGTCCATTGGGCGAAGCGTCGTGCTTCATACAAGTTCATAGTGTCGGTCAGTCAGCGTTTGTCTTCACGGAGAAATTAAGCATATATTTTTGATCCTACAGAGGGATGGAGACGGTGCTGGTTCTTGTCACGTTGATGAATGGGGGAGCAGGGGCGCACCAAGGACCTAATGGTTTCGAGACATTGATGTACACGAGTCGAATCGTATTGGCAACCCACAAGGGTATACGTAGCTCGAACATTAGCGCGCTGCAAATCACGATATACGGATCTAGCCGGGGAAGCAGAGATCATTAGGCTGGCTTTAAATTTTTCATAAGTACGCCGTAGACACAAAGGAACAACAAGGTTGACGTACCAACCCGGAAAACCATACCCAAAACACTCGTGGTTTTAAGAGACCCAGGTGATGAACTGTTCCGACTTCCTGTGAATCGTATCTGCAATAAGCTTCGCTACTATGCGATTCGCCTGGATGGACGGGTGCAGCTCGTCGAACCTGCAACAAAACGCGTCAGCACAGCCCTCGCTCCGGCCCCACTTCGAACACGCACCACAGGAAGCTATCCATGTCCGTGCCCGTCGCGTCCGTGCACGCGCCCGGGTCGCCTGTGCTCTCGTTCAGCTGGAACACGCACGCGTGCACCGCGCCCGTGACGTTGAGCGGCGCGGTCCCGTTCAGGAACAGCTGCGGCTCGTTGAACATCTCTGTGAAGAGCGAGTGCGAGTCAAACAGGCCTACACGCGCGCGCGGGCGTCAAATCAACATGCAGGCCGGAAGATGGGGGGGAATAGGGAGCGCACCGACGTGCGCGCCGTGCAGCGTGGGCGCGAGCGCCTGGAGCATGAGGCGCGCGATCGCGTTGCCGGAGACGGTGAGCTCGCGCATCAGCACGCTCCACTCTGTCGTGTTGCGCTGTGCGGTCCAGAACCGATTAGGCCACAAGTCAGGCGCGTACAGTGGCACGTTCTCGAGGTTGACCATCTGCGCACGGGGCAGCCGCGTTAGCTTCGCGTATCTCAGGAGACGGACGAGGACTTGGGAACCTACGTTTTGGAAGATGAAGTTGCGCGCGCCGGACTTGTACAGCGTGCTGACCCAGTTCACCGCGCACGCGACGGTGTCTACGATCGTGACGCCGGGCGCCTGGCCGCCAGTGAGGAGCGCGTTCGCGCCGACGTCGTTCGTCCCGATCCACAGCGTGTAGACCGTCTCCTCCGGGTTCAGCTTCAGGCTCCCGTTTGCGACCTCGGAAAAGTACGCCGGGAGCTGCGACTCGAACACGGACGGGAAGGGGCGGTCCGTGAGGTTGTTCGAGCAAGTCGCGCCGGACCGCGCGAACGGGAAGAGGGTGAAGTCGCCCTCTTGCGCGGCGAAGACGGGCCACATCGTGCCCCCGTCGGCGTGGGTGGTCTGTACCTGCGTGACATCGTGAGAACGAGAGGGAGGGAGCACAAGAAAAGGTCATCAAGCCCAAGCTCGCAGCTCGCTAGCGCTCAGGACCAGGTCGCTAAAAGCGCCACGCGGTGGAGAACCACGTGGGACGATCAATGCGTCATCATCACTGCGACCATGGATACAACGTTATGGGGTCATATACGCTGATCTTCAGCCCAAGCTTTCACCAAGAATAACACAATCTATTTCGCTTCAGCAGTCGGTTACATGCTACTAGTATGTGCACCTCAACATCACGAGCATCCCTGTTTGAAAACATCGCCCAATCATCGTAAATTCCCTGAGTCCCGTTCCTCACAAGCTTTCTATCTTTGCCAATGTCTACGTGAGCTGCTTCCATCACGTTAAAACTGTTAGGAGAATTTTTTTGCTGACTCCCTCACCAGTTTCAGCTCCGGTGCGCCACCGTGAGCCTAGATGAACGGCACGAGGATACCCTTGGTCCCCGGAGTGTAGCAGAAGCCGTTGTCGAGGCGAGTTCCACAGGTGTTGTACTGGTTGCAGCTCCCGCCGCACGAGGAGTTGTCACAGAAGTTCACGTTTGCAGTGGCCATCAGGCAGTTCGTGTTTGGCGCGTTGAGGCACTTCGCCCCACCGTTGTACACGGTGCAATTTCCGCCGCACGCGCTCCCCGAGCGGGTGGAACAGTACACCACCGTGACGCTCCCGCCCACGTCCGTGGTCGGGCCGTTGACGTAGGTGACCTTGGCGTCGGTGGTGGAGAGCCAGGTGAGGATCTCGGACGGGGTCGCAAATCCCTCCGTGGGTGCGGAGAGCTGATTCGAAAGTATCAGAATGATGGACTCGGGCTAGCATACAGTCAGCACGACAGGGAACTCACGGAAGCTGGGACGGCCAGAGTCGGCACCGCCAGCATGGCGAGTGCGGCGGCGGCGGAGACGAGGGTGATGAACTTCGTGGTGAGAGCCATGATATGCAGAGGAGCAGTGCGAAGGTACTGGACTGAAGAAAGGGAAAGCACTTGTGAGCCACTTTATATATGGTATACGGCTGGGCGCACATCATAGCGCTCTCTGTGAGAGTCTCTTCTAGACGATTTTCAAGAAAACTCATCCTGGTATCAGTCCCAGAACCAGAGTGACAGGTTGTTAGCATCAAACACAAATTCGTCACCGACACGCACCTCTCCCAATGCGCACTAGTAATATTCTTGACCTTTACAAGCCGAACGTGAAAGGTGAGCCACCATGTGGTTTGGTGGGGGGGGGGTCGAGTAAAATAGTATAACTCTGGTAAGAGCGAACATTGAACATTGCAGCGCTTCACGTACTAATTGTTAAAAGTTACTCAAGGTACAATGTAGCGAGCACGGAAGAAGGATTTACTTGGCAAGAACTTGGTTTACAGGCAGCGTCGTATCATGGCGCAGGTGCCGAGGCCCGCTTTTTTGAACAATAGTATCCCGAATTGGGCACACAGCCGGCTCTTCATCTACTGACCGGACGCTCGGGACATGTACCAACAAACCTGCTGGCCTAATCCTATTCGATATGCCTTTCCCGGAAGATGTTCGAAAATTATGATTCAAGTGAGTGCGGCAGCATCGTGATGGCGTCTATATCCCGCTTCTACCCGGTGATGGGTGCATGGATCCTACATTCAGACGTTCAGCTCGAGCTTGGACCGAAAACAAGCAAACTTTCAATATGCACATATTAAAAAAGGGCTGAAATCGTTTATTGAATCGCTCAAGACATAGCCATGATGACTGCGACTCATATTGCGACCATCACTAGCTAGTTACAAAAGTAAAAATGACATACAAGCCGAGCTTTGTGAGTATCTTTAGTAGGTGCTGAGTGTGCGCCTTGAAGTAGCTCGCGTAGGACACCTCCGGGAATGTATCAGATGGTTCAGTGCGCCAACCACCCTTGTGACTCAACAAAGGGAGAAAAGATGCTTCTCCCCCGCCCTGAGACCACTGACAGAGCATGCGCACCGGAACCACACCATGCCTGCTGGCTGGGACTTATGCACCGGTGATGTTGATGGCCACTGGTGTACTTGGCACACCACAAAAGCCGCTCTGCCATAGGTCGTAGCATCCGTGCAGAAGGAGCGCAGTTCTTCTCGCCAAAGTAGAAGGATAGATTGACGCGGCTGGAATTACTGCTGGTAGATACTCCCAACGGCCCTGCAGAGGTCAACCACTAGGCGTAAAATGGCTCATTAGGATCACCACCACGTCACTTACTATTAGGCCATCAAATTGGAGCCAGATTTGTCCTATTTAATGCTAGATTGATAGTAGTAGGTACGAGTGAGGATCACTATTGGGAAGGGAGGCGGAACGAAGATCCGGATCGGTCACGAACGTGTGTGTCACTAGGTGTGCCAGGACGCCGAGCGCCTTCACGCACAAATCTCGGATTCACGTTTACCTAAGGTTCACAGAAAGCTTGTGAAGGAGAACTGCGCGTGCCGCCGATAGGGTTCTTCCGAGAATATCAGCTCAGACACAAACATCCCGCCGCGAATAGCGGAGCCTTCTTGAAAGCCTGAGGGTCCTTCTGCCGCCCCAGCGCCAGTCAGAACCCTTGTACGCTGGTAGAGGGGAGAAAGAGCGGAACAGAACACGCATCATGGAAGGGCCAATTATGCACACCACCGCACTCACAAATCGACCTCACCGAGCGGTAAAATTACTCACCTCGAGTTATGCATACCGGTCATCGATACGATTCGACTCGTTCTTTCCAAACCCCCATTCCAGCATGCACATCCTTTCCTCCTTGATCTCTGGGTCTACAAGGCGCTCTTCTACATCTTCACTCTATGGGAGTGGCCACGATGGTCCCGGGAAGACCGCGAGTGTACGCTGTACGAGGATCCGTAAGAGTAGGATGGCCGCAAGCGGAGGGTGTACACCTCACTGAACAGGTCCCGTTCGACGGTATACGCGAGGTCGAAGGGCGAAAGCTTGAGGGACTTCTCCCCAGTATGTTCGTTCCCGCTGCAGAACTTGGGCGGTATGCGGCGACCTCTTGGCCCGCATGGTTTTGCATAGCATTACGAGCGGCAAGCTCGCGGGGCAGTGGCTCTTTAACGAAAATGAGGTCGGAATCCGGGACGGTGGAAAGCCGAGCTCCTGCAGAAAGAGAGTTCCATCAGTATAGTGCCACAGACCAACCACACTACCAATGCACCAACCCAGAAAGCTATACCCAAAGCGCGTCTGATCTGAGAAACTAGGTGATAAGCTGTTCAGACTTCCTGTAGATAGTGTCCGTATTGTGGATTAAGCTTCTTTACTATGCAATTCGCCTGGATGGACGGATGCAGTTCGTCGAACCTATAACAAAACGCGTCAGCACAGCCCTCGCGCCGGCCCCGCTTAGAATACCGGCCCCGCTTAGAATACGAAGCTATCTATGTCTATGCACGTCGCGTCCGTTCACGCGCCCGGATTCCCTGTGCTCTCGTTCAGCTGGCACACACACCTGCGCAGCGCGCATGTAGCACTGAGCGGCGCAGTCCTGTTCAAGAATAGCCACGACTCGTTCAACATCTCCGCGAAGAGCGAATGCCAGTCGAACAGGCGTGCACACGCACCCACGCACTATTTCAGCCTGCAGAGGGCCGGACAAAGAATGGGGAGCGCTGATGTGCGTACCGTGGAACATGGGTGCGAGCACCTGGAGCATGAGCTGCGGGATCGCATTCCCGGGTCGAGGCTGGTGCCAGGGTGCAGGTGATCTACACACACTACCACGGGAGTAAACAAGAGGCACCTAGGCCCTAGTGAGCAAGTTCAAGTCTCGGCGAAATGAGATACCAGGTTATATCGCAGCTTGATTGCAACCAAGATTCTTGCGTTGGGTAGGCGCAGAAGATTCAACGGAGGCGGCCAGGGAGCGATGACGCGATGACGCGTCAGTCACAAGTAACGTGATCATCCCCCCCGACCTAGCCGGGCGCTTCTCACCGACCTTTCACTGGCACCATCGAGTCGCGACCGTAGTAACTTATTTCCCAATCTCTCCCGCCCTCAATAAACTACAAATCCTGACAACTTCGTACCCAGGCCTGATAAAATCCTCAGATATTACAATCAGCTCCTCAATCGGCTTGCCGACGCAGACTCGGCTCATCGGCGAGCCTATTTCCTAGTCGGTCATCGGCGGAACACCGCTAGGAGGCGCGGCTCCCGTTCGCAACCCTGTCGGCTAAGAACTTCTCGGGAAGTACAATTCTGGGATTTATGGCTGGAGACGCCCGCCCTGCCGGTGGGCCGGAATGCACGTTGGTGACCCTTTTGGACGCACATATCAGGCATACTAATAAGGGAAACGACAGGTCTTAATCAGGTACCACAATTTCGGAAGTTGGTCATTGTAGAGTGATTTGGGGTGGTTACCTTTGATGCTCAATGCGAGATCGCACCACACGTAAACGGATGCTCCCTGTGACAGAGGAGCCTCTTGTGGCGTGCTGACCTTCACTATTGTGGGCAAGTGTGTCCGCTAGTGGACACGATGTGGTTCGGGAGCGTATGCTCTGAAGTCTCAGAGAAGAGAAGAATCTTCCTTACCGCCTCCGTTGTGCGAAGGCAAAATCACAAGAGGTAGTTCCGGCGGGTTACTAGGTTAAAAGGCTGATCCTCGTTACTCAGCGCTGCATACACCGGATATTCAGATTCCTCACTGGCGCATGGTACTCGTAGACGTAATAGGCCCATGAGCCTACAAGCCTGACATCCATTCATCTACCCGAATATTGGACTAAATCCGCTATCCATTTGGTATAATGGACACAACAGTCGAAATAGCTTCACCTTCGTGCTCACCGGGCTGACTCGAACTTGACTTGCAAGGTGCGCACCTATCACTATGGAGAGTATGTCGCAAATATCATGCCATATTCAGCGCGCAATAACGGTCTATGAGCGTCTTCTAGGCGACGCAAGCGAAATAGAACCGGCTCAGCGGCTTCGTTGGCGCACGGCTCAAACACTGTCCGGTCAGCATTAACCCCAATTCTGAATACATCCCAAAGGCATCGCCGCGATGGGTTCCTTTCAGAAAACTCAGAAATAGAACATGACCAAGGGTATTGTAGCGCCCACCCTCCCGCTGAGCATAAAAAGTGGCTTGCGAGCACCACACCTTCCCCAAGGCCTCTCTTCAGTCCTTTACCATCCCACTGCCTCACTGCATACAATGGCTCTCACCGCGAAGTTCATCGCTCTCGTTGCCTCCGCGACCGCCGCCGTCGTGTTTGCCACGCCCTCCCTCGCCAGTCCCGCTACAGTATGTGTTCTGTTGTCGTACCAGTGTTGACGTTCATGATTCTGATTTTTCAAACCAGCTTCCCGCAGCCGCAGGGGGGGCAGCGACCCCGTCTAACATCCTCACCTGGCTCTCCACCACTGACGCCAAGGTCACCTTCGTCAACGGCCCGACGGCGGACGTGGGCGCAGACGTCATGGTCGTAGCCTGCACCACGCGCTCCGGGGACCAGTGCGGCGGGGCCTGCATCGTGTACAATGGCGGAACAACCTGCCTCGACGCTCCGGGCACGAATTGCCTGATGGCGAGTCAGAACGTGGAGTTCTGCGACCAACCCAGGTGTGGTGGGACCTGCACCGAGCTCAGTGCTTGTGTGGAAACCCTCGAGGACGGCTTCTGCTACACCCCGGGCACCGAGAGTGTCTTCGTGCCGTTCATCACGCCTCCGGCTCACCGTTGAGACTAGTAAGGAAATCAGCACAAATCTCCTTCGATTCATTCTAACGCGATGCAATTTGCTTATGCAGGCATACAAGAGCAAGGGAATATCAAGAAGGACGAGATCCGAAGAGTGTTTGTAGCTAGTGCCTCCGATGTTTCGGTGCACGCGATGTATTCTTGACCTCGAGTTGACTGGGTGTTGTGTTTGAACGAAAAGATTATATTGTCCGTCGAAAATTTGTAGTCAAATGTGTATATCCCACCCAATGTCATGCGCAACTCGTATTAACACTGATGACCGTTCGGAGCTGCAGCCTTGCAGTGTGTTACGGCGTGATAAATGACATGAACGCGCGTCAGTTGGCACGTATAACGTGGCTATTTGTAACATTAACACTGAGCAAAATGTTTGACGCTCTGTCATTCACGAGCCACACCCCCTCGCATCATCCCTTACAGATTCGGTCAGCCGGCCCACATGTTCATAGAACCAAGATAGGTATGTGATCCGACCCTGCAGAAAAGTGGAAAAGCCGCCCAATCTTGCCATATTGCTGAATGAGGGTTCAAAGATACGCTGGCTGCCTCGCTGTTTCGAGAAAAATAGATGGGCGAGAGCCGAACGTACGGCTAACCCGCAAAAGTATGACTCAAACATCTCTGCGCTACAAAATTCTAACGTAGGGATGTAGTCGGGAAAGCGGGTTCCGTAAGCAGCTAACAATGCACCAACCCAGAGGCACATACGCCAAACGTGTGATTTTAAGAGAACCAAGTGATGAACTGTTCCGACTTCCTGTGAATCGTGTCCGCAATAAGCTTCGCTACTATGCGATTCGCCTGGATGGACGGGTGCAGCTCGTCGAACCTGCAACGAAACGCGTCAGCACAGCCCGCGCCCCGCGCCCCGCGCCTCGCGCCCCACACACGCACCACAGGAAGCTGTCCATGTCCGTGCCCGTCGCGTCCGTGCACGCGCCCGGGTCGCCCGTGCTCTCGTTGAGCTGGAACACGCACGCGTGCACCGCGCCCGTGACGTTGAGCGGCGCGGTCCCGTTCAGGAACAGCTGCGGCTCGTTGAACATCTCTGTGAAGAGCGAGTGCGAGTCAAACAGGCCTGTACACGCACGCACGTGTCAAATCAACATGCGGGCTGGAAGCTGGGAGGGAGCGCACCGACGTGCGCGCCGTGCAGCGTGGGCGCGAGCGCCTGGAGCATGAGGCGCGCGATCGCGTTGCCGGAGACGGTGAGCTCGCGCATCAGCACGCTCCACTCTGTCGTGTTGCGCTGCGCGGTCCAGAACCGGTTCGGCCACGAGTCGGGCGCGTACAGCGGCACGTTCTCGAGGTTGATCATCTGCGCACGGGAAGGGGCGGCCTCGTGAAAATCGCGTGCCTCGGGAGACGGGCGAGGACGCGTGGACTCACGTTTTGGAAGATGAAGTTGCGCGCGCCGGACTTGTACAGCGTGCTGACCCAGTTCACCGCGCACGCGACCGTGTCCACGATCGTGACGCCGGGCGCCTGGCCGCCCGTAAGGAGCGCGTTCGCGCCGACGTCGTTCGTCCCGATCCACAGCGTGTAGACCGTCTCCTCCGGGTTCAGCTTCAGGCTCCCGTTCGCGACCTCGGCAAAGTACGTCGGGAGCTGCGACTCGAACACGGACGGGAAGGGGCGGTCCGTGAGGTTGTTCGAGCACGTCGCGCCGGACCGCGCGAACGGGAAGAGGGTGAAGTCGCCCTCTTGCGCGGCGAAGACGGGCCACATCGTGCCCCCGTCGGCGTGGGTGGTCTGTACCGTGACGTGACAGGCGTGGTGCCGTGAGAACGAGAAAAAGGTCGCGCGCGAGAGGGGGCGAAACACTCACGATGTCCGTGTAGGAGTCTCCGAATGTGACCAAATTCTTGATCTGGTTAGGACTGGGACCAGCGCCGCGCGCGGGGGCCGCAAACGCGACGGCGCCCGCGAAGAGGGAAAGGAGGCTGCGAGCCATGGACTTGGGCATGAGAGCGATCGAGGAGCGTGAGGAGGTGTGGGTGGGAGCTGGAAGAATGCTGAAGCGGAAAGTTCAAGACGGTTGTCCTAGCCCAACCGACACATGAGCTCCGTTTTATAAACCCATCGTAGGTCTTCACGGAGTATCCTCCGGCGGATTCGCTGCTGAAGTCTACGTACAAAATACATCAGCTGACTGCTAAGAAGCCCATTGACGGACCTCGCAAACCTGCCGGGGCGCAAAAAAGCGCAAACGTACCGCGCTCGGACCGCCGTCTTCAGCACAGCGGCAACCGTGTGCTGCTACGCATGACCGTCGGGTTCCCAGAGGACTCAAAAAGTGCGCATGGACTCTGAAAAAGCGCAGCCCGCTGACCAGGCTTCTTCGAACGTGGAAGGTTCTGAGGGAGGAAAAGAGCAGGGGCCTGGGAGCCGCCTCGGACGGACGACCGTAATGAACGCGTGAGTCACAGGTAACGTGATCCGGGTTACGCGCAGCCGTGACCGAGGCGCGCGTCGCCCCACCCCCACTCCGCCTGCGCACGCCATCCTGCGCATGTCTCGCTTCATTTTGGCACTCTCCTCTCCCGTGGATACCGCGAGGCTGCGAGATAGCCAGGAGATCTGCGAGCGGAGATTGGGCTTAGTGGTGGCGATGCCTCGCGAAGACCTGTGACGGCGACGCCACGGCGACCATGGGTGCAGTGTGTACGATAGTTGTCAGTTGTGTACACACAACGTGGAGGCGTGTCGCCGCATGTGCCCATGAGCACGGTCGGGGCCATACTCTCTGGTCAGCGTTATTAAGGTCAATTGAGCCCTATTATCGCGCGAACAAGATGATACAGCTCCAAAATTGGATTTCAGGTAAACGTAGTATACAATGTTGTCGCTAGAGCATACAGAGGAGCTCAGGCGTTGACCTTCTTCCACGACGGGCGGGAAGAAACCTCCTTCCACCACCTAGCGTTCGAAGCCTGGTGAGCGACATCTTTGCCAGAGTATGCTGCAGCAAAACGCACCTGGTAACGTTGGGGTACTTGCCCGACTCGAGGACATCGATGCCCTGAGCAGGGAGCAAAGCGCCGTACGGGAGGTGGAAGAGGTCGGCAAGCGTGATCTCCTGTAGATCGAGACGGATCGCACGGTCAGCGTGTCACGCCCGTGGCAACATGTATGCGAGAGCGACTCACGTCACCAGCGAGGAACTTGGTCTTGCCAAGGACGACATCGTAGGCCGCGAGCTTGCCGTCGAGGGTCGTCTTGAAACGCTCCACAGTGTCGGGGTCCGTCTTGCCACCAAACATCCTACGGCAGCGCCTCGCGTGAGCCCAATCGTCTCGCACGCAGGAACCCCTCTCTACCACTCCGCACAACAAGAAAAAGGGTAGCACTCACGGCTTGAACATGTTCTCCCATGCGAGCCCAGACGCGGAGGGATCAAAGTTGCACATCTCGACGCTCACCGCCTGCTCGAAGAGAGCCGTCTTCTTCAGATCGGTGGGGCTGGGGACGAGCGTGCCGACACCGCCGTGGGCGAGCGCGACGTAGCGGGCGATGGCGCGGGACTCGAAGACGGTGAAGCCGTCCTCGGTCTCGAGCACGGGGACCTGACCGAACGGCTGGAGGGCGACGAAGGCGGGGGCCTTGTGCTCGCCCTTGGCGAAGTCGATCTTGATGAGCTCGTAGGGGACGGAGAGCTCCTCGAGGACGGTGAGCACGCGCTTGGTGCAGGTGGACATGGGGTTGCCGTGCAGCTTGAGAACCATGGCTACTGTGATGGATGTGGAGTCGAAGAGGCGGTAGTAGGAGAGATGCGAGTGCTGAGAGTGTCTGGATGAGGAGTGTGGCCCATCGATCGAGGCTACTTTATATCTCGCTGGATCGGGTGCATCGACAGGCCCGGAATGATGTCGCTGCGGGGACGGCAGAACGTTCGATTGAGCTTCAGGACGCTCCGCCCGACGTAAGGGCGCATGGCGAGTCCATCGGTAGCCATGTCGGTGGTTGGATGGCCGCTTGTCTTCCCGCCACCCGATTTGGCAGAATGCTCTCAGCGAGGAGACATGCGGCGGTGCTTTGTCAGGCGGTCGCCTGTCGTGTGAGGGGGAGGTAAGCTGCAAAACGTGATCATCAATGGTAAATCAGCGACGAGGATGCGTTCATGAAAGTACGAACCGCGAAGGAGAGCAAAGGAAGCTCACGGGGTCGGGGCATAATCCGTTCTCAACATTCTTTCGCATGTTACAGCACCCTTCATACATTCCATTACGTTCTTCACGATTCTCTATTGTGTGGCACGTTTATTTCCGGAACGAACGAAGGAGGTTGGGGGGTATTCGATGGCGTTGAGGCGGACTGAGACGGAGGTGGTGTCTGAAAGCAGCGTTATCGATCAACAGCACCGTGTTCGGCTGAGCTTGTCCCGGCAGTCTCCGTCAGCGGGGCGATCTCGATCAGGGTGCTGACTATTTCCTCTCACACAACTTTCCCCCTCCGTACCTTTCTCCTCGGGCTCGCCCTCGATCTCCGAGGGGGCTGATTCAGAGCATAACGCCGTCCCTCGCCGCTACCACAACTCATCAACAAGCGTACACGGCCAGTGTGGTTCACCGTCTGCACCCCGGCGTTGGTCCGAGACCCGCACTTGTTTCAAAGTTCACTCTATTCAACTCGACCAACGAAAGAGAGTGGATGCCGCCATGGCGTCCGCTTGGCGGATCCTACGCGAGCTCTTGGTGACCCAGCAGTCATTTTCGTTGACTCAGAATCTCACACGAGCCACCGCTTCCCCATAGACCATAGCACACATGAATTGATTTAAGCTCAGGTCGATGGCAGTCACCGGTGTCTCGTCAGGACAACCACGTTGTATACCGCGCCGTCCTCCGTTCAATTGCTTCCACTATGAGCTTCGCAACGACGCGCTCAGCTTGCACGGACGGGTGCAGCTCATCGTACCTACATCCCCCAACACCACATGCACATCAGCCATTCAGCCTATGACCAAGATAAAGCGAGCGTACGTACCATAAGAAGCTATCCGCATCAGTTCCGGTCGCGTCGGTGCATACGCCAGGATCCGTTGGGCTCTCGTTCAACTCGTACACGCATGCATGTACGGCACCCGTGACGTTGAGCGGCGCAGTCCCGTTCAAAAAGCGCTGGGGTGTGTTATACATGTCCGCGAAGAGCGCGTGCGAATCGAAGAGGGCTGCAGGGTGAGTCAGTGGGTGCTGCTTATCATTCTGCCGGGTAACGGTGGGCATGGGGGGAAGGTAAAGGTGGAGGCTCACCGATGTGCGCGCCGGGGAGGGTCGGAGCAAGGGCCTCAAGCATCAGCTTCGCCATCGCGTTGCCCGACACGGTGAGCTCGCGGATGAAAACGTGCCACTCCGTAGTGTTGCGCTGCAGCGTCCAGTACCGATTTGGGTACGAGTCGACCGCATACAGAGGCGTCATCTCAAGGGGGATCATCTACGCAGGCGCGATGTAAGAGAGAAGGACAGTGGCACTGCCGCGAAAGGGGCTTACGTTTTGGAAGATGAAGTTGCGCGCCCCGGACGCGTACATCGCGCTCACCCAGTTGATCGAGCAGTTCACCGCGTCGACGAGCGTCGCGAGGCCCGGGCGCACCTTGCCCGTGAACAGGTTGCTCACCCCCACGTCGTTCGTCCCGATCCACAGCGTGTACATCGTCTCCTCCGGTGCGAGCGGGCCGAGCGAGCCGTTGGCCATTGCCGCGGTGTAGAGCGGGATCTGGCTTGAGAAGACGTCGAGGCATGTTGCGCCGTGGTGGGCGAACGGCGCAAGTGTGAAGTTTCCTTCGTCTGCGGCGAACACAGGCCACATCGTGCCTCCATCGGCATGCGCGGTCTTTGACGCATGGGTATGAGACATGAAGGGAACAGGTGGAGTAAGAGAACTCACGACATCTGTGTACGAATCTCCGAAAGTAACGAGGTTCTTGATCTGCCCGGGGCGAATGCTGACTGCGAAAGCTGCCTTGGCAGCAAACAGCACTGCGAACAGCAGCGAGAGATGCATGGCGCAGAAGTCTTCTACCCCACGTCTTCGAGGCCGTCCTTCATGTTATGTACCGCCAGACCCATTGCGCGAGGTACGGGCCATGTCATATGACGAGGTCTTCTCCGAGTCCGTGACTGTCCAGGTGCTCGACGGAGGAGGCTGGTCCGGGCCGCTCTTCGGCTATCGGTCGAGGGTCATACGAGCCATCCACGAAGACTAGCTCAAGGGCAAAAGTTGTGTGTTCCATGGACGGGTAAGGGGAGAGAAGTGGAAGGCAGCAGTGAGAAGCGTCCAGTATCTCGGCGTCATAACATCGCGTAAGCATTGACGCGAGAGTCACAGGTAACGTGATCTGGCGTCACTGCACTGTTCACGCGTCTCAGTTTGCGGCGGGCGCCTTCAAAAGTTCCCAGATCTCTTTTCGAGCCACTGCAAGACCGCAGCCTCATCGTGCAGTTTGACGAAGTATACGACTGGGACATATTTTACTATGTGACGTAACACCACTGTCTTTATCACACTGCTTCCCGCAGATCGTGGACTTAAAAAACAAACTTTCAACAGTTGCCACGACCTCCACTGTCACTATCTGGACCGAGGCATAGTAATACGGGTCGGTAGAATCGGATCTACCCTTACCGACCACCCCAGGTCTTCTACTCTCGAGCACGGGCATGGGTATATCTCGGGTACGGGTGGGATTGTGCGGGCTACCCAAAGGCTCATCTCCATCACAAGCTCGTCGGGTGGCCATGTGCATGGTACGTCTAGGCTTCGTTTCTTCGCCCATAAATCCGATTTAGATGGCAACATTGCCTTCCTCTTTATCAAGGAATAGGTCAATATAGTCTCCAGTCAACATTGGGGGCAATGTGGACCGAGGGTACGCGCACTCATAGGGCCGCTCTGACATGCTCACCATATTCGTGCGCCGTGTAAACTCTCTCAAGTTCGTTGCAGAAGCACAAACGTAGGCATACAAGGAGCCGGCGTAGAAAGAAAGTGGAAAGCTCGTCGCGTTCCGTCACTCGAAAAGTGTAGACTTCACTCAAACTACATAATTCCCGGTCTCCCTCCAGCTATGTGACACATAACTAACACTATCCCCATCTACAGGGCTACATTGAAACCTCCTGAGAGTCCTGCTCTCTTCGTTTCCCATCCCAAGACTTCGACACATTCACACTCCTGCTTTCTCGGCGACGTGTAAGTCCAAATTCATGCTTAGGTCACGTTATAAAGTTATGAAAGAGCTTACTGATGAGTTGGGTGCCACTTATCACACAAACGGCACGTTAATGGAGGCGGTGCCCGGGGTGAAGCAGAAGTTGTCGTCGAGGTGCGTGCCGCAGGTCGAGAGCTGGTTGCAGCTCCCGCCACAGTTGCCGCGGTCGCAGAACCCGACGTTGGCCGTCGACATCAGGCAGCTCGTGCCCGGCGCGTTGATGCACTTGGCGCCGCCGTTGTAGACGGTGCAGTCCCCACCGCAGACGTTCACCGTTCGTTTGTTGCAGTACACGACCATGACGTTGCCTCCGACGTCCCTGGAAACGGGCCCGCCCGTGTAGGTGATGTTGGCGTCGGTGGTAGAGAGCCAAGTGAGGAGGTCGGAAGCACCCATGGTGCCGTCCTCCGGAGCGGGGAGCTAGAAGACGCTCTGTCAGCTTTCACCACTTCTCCGGGTCAAGCCATCGGGTACGCACTGGAGTGGGTCCAGCGACAGCGACCGCCGGCATGGTGATCACGGTGACAGCAGCGGCCACGATGGAGGCGAGAGTGAGGATGTTCAGAGTGAAGACCATGTTGTGCGGAGGAGGGTGGTGACTACTACTGGTAGGAGACTGAGGGATTCTTTGGTGAGGAGTCGATGAGTTTGTGAGTCGTCTTTTATATCCTTCGACCCAGCGTTCGTCGCTAATATCGCTCTCCCATAGTGGAAAACTTGAGCGCGAACGCCTCTGCACCAGGACATCTCGTCCCCTGCGGTTTGCGATACAGTGTACACTGAAACCATGGCATGGCGTCCAATGAACTCTATTCTTGTAAACCATACATCAACGCCTCTTCTAATGTTCATTCCCGCTACATTGGCGTGCACGAATCCCTGAAACTGGCCCATTCGACTGTACAAAGAGGACATGATAGTGTCTACGCTGTCCGCCCTCTTTCGTAGGGGTTAAAACCTTTACATGCTAAAGAAAAACAATAGTTCACCTTGTCGTGGACGGTAATGCGGAGATCTTATCGCCATGGCGTCCGGCTCCCGAACCTGTTGCGCGTGCTGTGAGAGTATGTAGGAGTCAAACGTTAACGGTGCATAGCGAGGACGCCGCATATAGCTGAACAGAACAAATTGTACCCTACTTAGCAGCCACAGGTATATTTCAGCGGTGAAGAAACTCTAATTAGTTCATCTGATTCGTCTCTCAGCTTGGAGACAGTCTTTCAGTTATAGGTAAATGACACACACCACGCTGTATGCGGTCCTGCACAATGGGGATGACTCTGTCTAGCCTGACGCTCTAACTCCAACTATACATATGATACCGTATTTCAGTCCGTTTTAGTCGCTTTTGACGGTCTCACGTAGGACATAATACGGCTACTATCTGATCAGAACACCGGACACATCCAGTACTGCTAGCAACTCAGATCCGACGTCATCCCGTAGGCTTACCGAGAGATTGCTTCAGACACAGGTCTCTTTCATCGAGCCCTAGCAGCAAAGTCTAGTCGCTCGGGACGAAACGCGGTCTCCAAAAGACGCTCGAAAGCGCCGGAGGTACGCCACGACTTTGTGCGCATGTTCAGATGAAGTTCTCCTCTGTAACTCCCGTTCGACTGGTTGTGAAAGGTCCAATCGGCAGATACAGGGGCAATGAAGGTGTGAACTTTGACTAGTGGGCCATGTGATCGGTGCTGCGAGATGAGGAGAGCGGGTTGGGTTACAAGATAGCCAGGTTCAAGCAGGCGCGTCGTAGAGACTCACTTATTCGGCAGCGTACGCATGGTCGACCACGATCACTTGGGCAGGTCCGCAGACACAAAGGAGCACCCCACGTAAATGTAGGGGCAACGTAGGCCCATCCGGCGACATCTTCCTTGTAGGTATGAGCAGGAATATCATTGTGACTAGTCATTGTAGACTTGGCCCTTCGACCAAGGAATGGTAGTGGCCAGGACTGTGCCAAGAGTAAACTCTGCGACATACAAGCATTACACACCCTTGGACTTCGCCCAGGGTGTGGCGTAGATGCATGTAAAACCTGCGTGCTGATATCTTCAGTCGCAACGCACAACGTGGGGTCATAATGCATTGCTTGTGCTTAGTGGCCAGACCTGTTGCGGTACTGTAAAGACATGCTAATATCACCCTACTTTCAACTCACCTCAGGCAACAGCAGCTGCGAGATCACGCGCACTGCATGCGAACACAGCCGCGCCGGCAACTCCAGGACGGGGCGCTGTTGGGCGTATGGAAGGTGCGGCCTGAGGTTCGCCTTCTAAGATGCACCGTCAGATGACCGTCTGTGTGGATGATGCATGAATGGACACACCATAGATATAAGGGCCGAGGGAGAGGGGGAGGGGAGGGGACGCAACGCAGCCGGCCCACTCGCCCCGTCCACAGCTGCAAGATGGTCGCCATTGTCCCCCTCCTATTCGCCGGCGCCGCGCTCGCTGCGGGCCCTCGCCCCAATCAGATCAAGAACCTCGTCACATTCGGAGACTCCTACACCGACATCGTAAGCACGGAACAGCATTCCGCCACGATCCGAACCAGAGAACTCACAGTCCGCAACCAGGATGCACACGCCGACGGAGGCGTGATGTGGCCCATTTTCGCCGCACAGGACGGCAACCTCACGCTCTTCCCATTCGCCAAGTCCGGCGCGACGTGCTCGAACAACGTCACGACCAACGGCGCCCCGTCCGTGTTCGAGGCGCAGCTCCCTGCGTACTTCGCCGCGAACCTGACGCTGCGTCCCTCTGAGACGGTCTACACGCTGTGGATCGGCACGAACGACGTTGGAGTGCACGGGCTCCTCACGGACCACCTCGCCGCGCCCAACGTGAGCCTCGTGGACGTCGTGGCGTGCGCGGTGAACTGGGTGGAAGTTCTGTACAAGTCCGGCGCGCGCAACTTCATCTTCCAAAACGTGAGTCGTTGCGCACGCCGCATTCTCCGTGGGCCACACAAGCTGACCAGGTCCGGGTTGGGGCGGGAATCGATAGATGGTGCCCCTTGAGACGGCACCTCTGTACGCCGCGGACTCGTATCCGAACCGTTACTGGACGGCGGTCCGAAACACGACTGAGTGGAGTGTCTTCATGCGCGAGCTCACCGTGTCAGGAAATGCGCTAGCGAAGCTCATGTTGGAGGCCCTCGTACCGAAACTGCACGGAGCACACCTCGGTAAGCACACGCTGCCCGTAACTTAGAGATACCACCACTCACCTAAGTCCTTTGGCGTCCGTCTCCTTACCGGTGCAGGTTTGTTCGACTCGCATACCCTCTTCTCCGACATCTTCACCCAGCCGCAGGACTTCCTCAACGGCACCGCCCCGCTGAACGTGACGGGCGCCGTGCATTCATGTGTGTACCAGCTGAATGAGAGCACGAGTGACCCGGGTGTGTGTACGGACGCCGAGGGGACCGACCAGGACAGCTTCTTGTGGTGAGTAGACGTTGGGTGGAGGAGTGAGTCTTTGCTGATGCTGGGCGACCAAGGTTCGACGAGCTTCATCCGTCGGTTCAATCCGAGCGAGTGGTGGCAAAGTTTATCGCGGACACAATCCGGAGGACGTCAGACAAGTACACGACGTGGCTTCGTTGAGTACACAGTATGCATCATGGGAGAGGTAGAGGATATGGAGTTGAAGCGCGGTACAGTGATGCCTGATGCATTCTGTACACTTTGATTACTCACTACATAAGTACTTGAACGTCTTCCCCAGGAGTGTTCTCTGGCCCATCACCACTCACGCTCCTAAACAGACTTACATACGTGCTCCATTCGCGTGTACGAAGACGATGAAGACAGTAGCGCACGGTTCGGGAAGATAGAAAGTACATCTCTACTTAGTACGTACAAAAGGTCTGTACCTCCAACACGGGCCGCATCCGACATGGAATACGTCGGTACGATCTTGAGATGGAGGATTCGTTCTCCCCCGCGAAAAGTTTAAGACATTCTCGAGCTCCAGCCGAAACCAGGCATAGAGGAAGCCTCATGTATCAACCCAGCGAGGTGCAACTTTCAAAGTAAAACACATTTCGCCCCCCCCCCCTACTTATAAGACTGGCGCCTCTTCAAGCTGACAGGTGCCTGCGCACGGACCATGCATCCACGTGCTTAAAACACCCTCAACGAAGCCTTGCTTTTCTCTTCTTTACAGTCATCTTAGGTCTCCAAAGTTGGCGTTTCTGTCGCATGCGACGTGGGGCGTCTCACTTTGGGTCCGCCTCCGGGTGTGGCTCAAGGGCTAAGCAGATCAATCTCGTGAGCCATTGGCTGGGCATACCGTCGACTGATTTATTTTCTACTGGTTGCGCGGTTAATCAGCCTTTGACACACCATCTCGCTACTTCAAAGCTTCATGTACTGTACTGTAATTATCTATTCCGTTTCGTTTCTGCCAAATGAGATTGTCTCCTGCATGTCATGCCTTTGTCCGTGCCGAGTAATATGCCGAGGTCGCCGCTAACGAGAACATGGTGTGGCATCTCCTAGTGAATCGGATATCTGTCTGCAGCTCCTGCAAGGCCCCTTGGTGCATATATGATCTGGCAGGGTCAGACCACTCTGGAAAGTTGGAGAACATGACGAAGTAGATGCGTAAAGTGAAGATGTTCCGCATTGACATACGAGATTCTATACCTCTCAATGCGCACCTACATGACGCCCTGCGTCATCTGTAAGTCAAACGTCAGTTATGACTAGGGACAGTCCAAGTATCCCGTTGTAGAAGACTGAATTCCCAGAGGCACCCATCAGAACAAAAGGTGCACGTGCCTTCTACAAAAGTGAGTCGTCTTCTGGGCTCAGGAGGACCGTACCCACAAGGGAGCGGCATCTAGTATGCGATGGTATATATATCTGAGTTGGCCGAATGTGGTCAGTATACTGTACACTCTGAACAGGAGACACGCACCAAGTGCTGAAACCTTAATGGGGGGAGGAATGATCTAAGATTGAGAACATAATGGAATGCTGTCGCATTGTGTTGCCTTATTGATATGGGCGCTTAAATACATGTAACTCGACCTTGAACCACGACGTTGGTGGTCGCCTATTGTTCATTTTCCTGCTCTCTCTTGCTTTTTGGATGCTCTCTGCTCTCTTGTATATCCGCTCCCGACTTTCAACAGCTGCTACACGTAACTTATCGCTAATCTGCTAACGAACCCGGATGGGCCCTGGCGTCAAACACACCACTCAGGGGGCGTCAACCACATTCCGCGATGCCGAAGTACGGTTCTTTCATCTTACTCGTCTTCTATGCGCGTCTCATCGAAGTCCAGATTTCACGCCTACAAAAGGAGCTTCAATCATGCAACATGAAGATATCTCAGATGCAGGAGCGCCTCATTGCCACCCTCGACGAACTTGACGCGTTGCGAAATACGCACTACTACGAACTCCGGTCGGAAAAACGCGCGAAGGAGAAGCTCAGCGAGAAGTTGGATAGGTATTTGGACGAGGTGAAACGCGCAGAGGCAGAGAAGAACGAGATGCGCGAGGTAGTATCGATTTTGGTTGAGAAAGGTACGCCCCTATCCCTGTGTGGTGCGCTGGAGGGTATTTGCCAGAACCAGGATCACAGGTAGTCCCCCGACGCGTCTTATCTTCGAATAGCACCGTGCGCATGGTCGTTCCGATGTGTTGCGCTGGGCTCGAGGTTGTTGGGTCTGTTAAGACGGGAATGGCTATAACCCCTGTGGCCAGGGTGCTTCATGGCTTCCTGAACTAACACTCCTCTCACCTTGTCACCCCGAATGCGATATGTGTAACGCCTCCTTCTATACACTCCCGTATGACACTTCCCTCTTCGGCATTAAAAGCAGCGAATGGTCCTGGCTATGGCAAATACTTGATAGCGTACCTTCGAAGCTGTCCTACACTAGAGCTCATATTCGCTCTTCTCAATGTTCTTAGTGGAGAAATGCAATGATTACTCTACTTGGCCGTACGCTCGTATCGCTCTTGCGCGCCCCCTTGGTCTGTCCGCTTCACAAGTAGGCTTAATAGTGATGCTAATTATTCGGTATACGATCCCGGTTATCCGTTCCTAGATCCCCTACAGCCCACCAGACACACCTCCGCTCCTTGTGGCGTACAAGATGATGAAGATTTAGCTAGTATTCGTGACGCGTTAGTAGCATCCGTTTACAAGCAGCTCGATGAAGAGAAGCGCGCCCACACACGGACAAGAGAGCAGGCCGACGCTGAAATTCTTCGTCTTCGCGCTATGGTAGCCCGTCGGGACGCTGAACTAGAAGCCTGCGCCACTCATTCTGCTCATCAAGTGTCTCTGACCTCTTCTCTCGCTCACTCAAGTCTGGCGACCAATCCATGCACCCACCCCGGTTGTGCACACGATAGGAGAGACCATGGTCACCCTCCGGCCTCATCTCACTCCAGTGCTCGCACGGGGTCCCAAGGAGAGGAAGACAGGCTACTTACACAATCTCAGATGCGACAACGCATGCTAGAGCGCGAGATCGAGTTTCTCCACAATCAAGTATGTCGTCGTGTACGCGCGAATTACCAGGCTCCTCTACTGACTAACATGTAGGTGCATCAGGCTCACGACCAACGCACCAATAACACGCACCGCTCCCGCCCTTCCGACATACCACAATTGCCCAGGCGTCTCCCCATCTCCAATGCGAACACTCCCCGACAATCCACATCTCCTGGTTCATCCGAACGCAAGTCGCGCCGCGATGCCCATTTCCCTCCAAGCCCTCAATTGCACCCCCACGTGGTGGCTACGTCCCCCTCCAATTACGCATTATCACCAGAGACCGTGCGGGCGCCTCCCGTACCACGCACCCGAGTTACCCGATCACAGTCGAGGGACCACGCCGACAACCCCGCTCTACGCGACCGCGATATGGTCGACAGTAGAAGTCTACGTGACAATAGGGAGGCGGAAGACGTACAGGAAACCGAGGCCGTCGAAGTGGGGACAGAGTTAAGCGGGCTGAAGCAACAAATTGAGCTCCTTTCAACTGAGATTACAGCATTCGCTGCGGAGAGGGACGCCCTCCGCAGCATGCTCGCTAACTCGTGGAAAGGAGGTAAAGCCGAGGTGCGTAGCATGTCCCATTATAGCTAGTCTAGAGCTCACTATGTACAACTGCAGGCTACTCATCTCGCCCCAATCGCTTCAGAGATCCAGGAAATTCATGCGCCCCCGAGGACAATCACAGCTTTACCAAGCAGTGATCTGTCAGTGCATTTTGAGGAGGGTGTCACTACATCGACCCCCAAACCAAAGACAAGGACTAAGTCTCAGACACGGCGTACATCCGACACTGGAGTCAGCGGAGGAGCAACTGTCGACGCCGTCGATGGTGGGCACTCCGGCGAGAGTGCGGACCACGCTAGGTGCACCATGTTCGTCGCGTACTTGCAGCTATGTAGCATGTTAACGTACTGACCCCCAACAATGTGGATTTGTCAGGGAAATACAAGCATTGCGGGAAGAGCTCGTCGCCGTTCAACGCCAGCAATCACAGCGCGAGGAGGCACTGCAACAAGAACTCGACGCGCTGAGACAAACCTTGCTCGACTCTCGTGCGGCAGAACTCAAGAGGGAAGGACAGACGGGCGAGACCATGAGCGAAGCGCATCATGCCAGACCTTTCCCCGCTGCCGTCGCTACCGTCGCTGCCCCCGTCCCCGCCCTACCTAATGTGGAATCATCAGACATGCTCATCGTCTCCCAAGATGAAGAAGTGCCCCTCATACGTGCACCTCATGAAGGCGGCCACATAGAGGGTGATACCGGCTCGGGCGACGAGGAGTCGATGGAGCTCGCGACACCGCTTCATCCTACAATCCTCTCGCTTGCGGACGACGACTTCCTACTCTCCGCTGTAGGACTAGAGCCAAGCAGCAACGCCATGTTCGCATTCAGCGCAAACGCGGACCCCACAGAAGTCCCACTACCTCTCTCCCCCGACAGTGCACCCGCCTCACCTCCTGTACCACTTTCTGCGCTCTTTCCTCTCCCCCCACCTCTTCCCCCACCCGCGCCCACGTTCCAACATTCCTCCCCTCCACACCGCGTCTCCTCTCCGCCGGAACCAAGCGACCCCGGGGCGCTCGTCCACATTCCTGCCGACTTACTCTCCCGCGTCGAGAGCGCCACCCTGGCTCGTGTGGACGCAATCGAGCGTGAATGTGAAGAGACACGACGGGCGCTCGATACACATACACGCGCGCTTGCGGAACGGGAGGCGGCGCTCGAGGAGATGCGCCGTGCTCATGCGGAGCACTAGCGCAGCATCTTCTGTGCAGGAGATGCCAAGGGCAGGGCTTCTCTGGACAGTGACTAGGGCTGGGACTGGGGTATGGACGTGGACTGGGACTCGGGCGCGATTCGCCGCTGGACCAGGCGCGGGTCTAGACGGTCAAAATGGACACAAACAATTATTCAAAGCGCACACGGTGGTCTGTCCGGCCCTCGAGAACACCCAACCTCCGACCCCGGCCTTCCTGGTCCTGTCCAAATCCCACAACTCGAGCATCCATCTAACACCCCAATGCACGAGTCTAACCATCACGCCTGAAGCATCGCCCGGCATCAGATGCCGTACGCGCGAGCATCAAGCACCACAGAACCACGCACAGAGCCAACGTCACGTCCGCCGCGCCGCAAGATGCATCTCGCGGCCCAGCCTCAGCTCGCTGGTCGCCCGTGACGCCCCCTCCCTTCCCCCCCTTCCGCTTCCGGGCGACTCGCGCTGTCACGCGGGTCTCTGCGCTGTGATGGAGCGCAGACTGCGTCAATGTGCGGTTGCCGCGAACACGACATCTGCCCGCGCACTGGCACCTACAGGCCCCCCCGCGACACCGCCGCCATCGCCCGGCGGTGCACGCGTCCTGATATGGTGCGAGTTGTTTGGCCAGGGATAACCCACCCGCGCGCCTGATCCCGCGAGCCGCGGCGGGCCCATCGCGCATCATTAGTCCTCCTCCTCCCCCGCTTCCTTCCGTCCTGTCTACGCCTCGCAGCCTCCAGGCGGCGCCGGAATGTGTCGTCGCTACGGGGCGGGGTGCTCGGTCCCGCGGCCGGGCGCGGTCCGCAACTCGGGTGGGGGCGGCCGGTGATCCCGGAAGCGAGGGACGTCGCGCTGTCCTAGGCTTCTCAAGCTCGCGTTCTCCGGCCTGCGGCCCCCCGCGTCGGGCGCCCCGCCGCGCCCTAGACCCGCGCCGCCGCCATCTCCCCCGGAGCCCCCCGGTCACGGGCGACGACGGCGTGCACAGGATGTGGTGTGATGAACAGCAGCGTGCGCACCGATCGAAGCGCGGCGTCGAAGCGGGCGACGCACAGGCCGCGCGCGGACGAAGCGCGACGGAGCGCGGCGGCGCGAAGGGCGGTGGTGCGCGACGGGCGACGGGCGATAGACGACGGGCGATGGGCGACGGGCGATAGGCTGGTGACGGGAGGTGTGTGGTTGGATGGCGCGACACCCACAGCGAATCCATGAGCCCACGGATGAAGGGCGAGGGGCGAGAACGCGATGGCGCATGGGCGGCGCACGATGGATAGAACGTCGCCGGCGACCTGACCCGCGACGACGCGCGAATGCGACGGACAATGCACACGCGCCCCCGCGCGCCCCATGCGCCCCGAACCTTGCTGCTCCGCTGAGGCAGGGGCGCGCGGTGCCTTGCCGTACCAGAAGCGGCCTCCCCACCTCCCCCGCGCACGCACCCGCCTTCTCCGCGGCGGCAGAACGAGACATAGGGGTCGCAGTCGCAGCTGCCGCCCTGGTGCGATCGCTCGTCGAACTGCACGGGAGCTACTGCGCGCGCCGTGGGGAGGTGCCGACGCCGGAAGACCGCGGGAGACGCGAGTGCGTCCGCCGATGCGGCCTGCCGTCTGGCTTCCTTCGCTCCCTCCGCACACCCTGAGCCTAGCGGTCGGTTCTCCCGGCCGCGCCTCCAGGGTGTCGTCGTCGTCGGAGCCCTAGCCCCGGTCGTGCACAAGCCCCTTTCCGCCCTTCCATCCGTGCACATCTCCGTGTGCGCACGGGCTCGTCTGAGCCGCCGCAGGAGGGCGCAACGGGGGCTCCGGCGGGCTCCTGGACCGCACCCGTACCGTGTGTCGGCGTGTGCCTGTATGGGGCCGGGGGAAGTGCTTCTGCCGCCCCGGTCGGTGGCTTATGCGCGCGCCGTTGCTGGGACTCTTGGCCGCCCTTGCATTACCGCGTGCATTGCGCGTGCGTTCTCGCCCGGCGTGCGTCTCACGGGGGGTGAATCACGGCTCGCCACGGAGTCGGAGTCTATCTACGATGCTTCCTGCCCCCCATCTCGCCTCCCTTGCCTTTTTGTTTCGCTCGTGTATTTATCACGCGCATGTAGCCTATTCCGGTCTTCTTTCCGCGGTGTCCACCGGTCGGCACCATACATGTACATACGGCGCGCGCCTCGGTCTGCGATGGGCGATTCAGCTGTACGGATAGGGCCAATGTATGCGACTTCCCCGACGCCCGTGACTCCGTTAAGATTCGCCGCTGCAGCGACTATCTAATGTACCGCTACCACGATCACGAACGCGATCATGCCGTCCACCGAGAAGCCTCTCCCTTCACACAGGCCCCAATCGAGCGGCCGCGCAGCAACATTCTAGGCTGCCTTCCTGGCACGGCCCACTGAACCTTACCGGAGGCCAGAGGGCCAATTGTCTGGACTCTGGAGCTCGGCGGAGGTGGGGGGCCTCTCGTGACGTTGTCCGTGTGCGTCGCGTTGGCGGCGCCAGGCGACGTATGAGGCTTTTCGACCACCTCGCCGGCTCGAGCGGTAACCACACGCACACTTGCGGTGCGCTTCTCGCAGACGCCCCGCAGCAGCAGCCGTCGCCCGACGCCGCCATTAATCGCGGGCACAAGCCGTCAGGTAAGACCGGAGCTTACGGGCGGGGACGTGAGCCCGAGCCCGATCATCCTGTTAACCAGTGCGCTACGGGGCTCGACGCCAAGGTGGAATTAGCGATCGACACGGCTGACGGGCATGACGAAAGATCGCCCCGCACAGGCTGTTGGACGTGTGGGGGACGTGGGCTTGACGGGCGCGACGGCGGGGCGATAGGGTGCGCCCTCGAACGGTCCGGGACGCCATGAGGAAGCGTGATATGGCTCGGGATCACACGCCTCGAACGCGGGGCGGGGGCGGGGGAAGAGCATGTCAGACAGGCTGATACAGGTCGAGGGAGAAGACTCTGGAGGACGTGATGGAAGCGGGATATTGTGTCGCAGGAACTGTGGTTGATGTGAATGAACTCGGGGGCCGAGAGGATGAAGTCATTGCAGAACCCAACGGTCCATACGTCGGACCAATGAATCAGGGGTTTTCGTACAGTATGTACATGGATGCCGCCCATGGCGGACATTCGACTGCGTTTCGTACCAAGTCTTCTGATGGAGGGTAGGTGGTTTACCGGTATTGCCTCAGGACTCCCCTGATCTATGTATACAGTAGCCGTTGGAGCTAAGAGAAGATAGAACCCGACGGCCACGACCAATGCGTATATTGCCGTCCAAAAATATTTATTCCATTAGAGAAAATGCTATCGACACAGAACACTTCGAACCACGTCTCGAAGTGTAGGGCTCACCGCATACACAACGAAACTACCCTACCCTCGTGGGCGGGACGTAAGTGACATTCAGCCCGCGCGTATTCGCCCACGGACGGTCGGCCCTCGGGAGCCCCGCCGCGACGACGACCTCCGGCGGCGGGGCAGGCACGCGCCTGTACTCCTGCTCCGCCGCCGCCTTCGCCCTCAGCTTCTCCGCCGATGACACGCGCGAGAGCGTCGGGGGCGTGTACGACGCGACCTTGACCTTCCTCGTCTTCGCGTCGAGCGAGAGCACCGTGTGCGTCTGGTTCGCCGGATGCGCGTCGGGCGTGCCCGCGCGCGACGCCCCCGCGGACGCCAGCGTCGGAAATGCGCCCTGGGCGGCGCGCGCGGCGTCGATTGCGCGCTGCCGCTCCTCCTCCTCGCGCGCGAGCGTCGCGTCGATGCGCTCGGTGAGCGTCGTTGTGAGTGCCGCGCGTGCTGGCGGCGCGAGGAGCGCGGCGGCGCAGTGGGGGCAGGCGTGGTGGGGGAGGTTGAGCTCGCAGAGGACGAGGCCGCAGGCGCGGCAGAGGGGCGTGTACGCCGAGAGGTCGTGCATCCTCGCTGGTTTGGGGGGATGTCGCGAGGATGGCGTTAACGGGGTCGTGCTGGGCTGGGTGCTGAGTGCGCACGGACCTTGGCAGAAACACCCTCCCTTAGGATCCTTCTCCTGCCCGGAGGCCTTCTCCAAGTCGTTGCGCAACTTCTCTAGCCTCCGAACCTCCTGGCTCTTTGCCGGGGCATCCTGGCCGCCCCTCTTCTGCTGCTTGCCCTTCGCCGCCGGCGGAGCAGCCTGCCTCGTCTTTGCAGGTATCCTGTCCGATATCCACGCTGTGCCCGACATGACGGAATGAACGACGATGGCGATCTGCGGCTGATGCTCGATGGCGGGAGTGTGGTCCGTGGCACTGGCAGCAGCGATGGCGGGAGGGGGGCGATGGGGCGATTGTCGAGGACGCACGCGGGGGCGATGAGCGCGCCTGCCTGCTCGCCGGCGCCTGCGGGGACACGACGCACGATCTCGATCGTTCCCGCGGAGGGGAGTGGGCTCGGGCGAGGGACGCGGGCGAGCAGGCGTGGCACGCCACGCCAGCGCCCGCGCGCGCTCCAACGGCCACACAACTCTCTCTCTTTCTCTCGTCCATCAGCCATCACGCGTCACGGCCCACTAACGCCTGCACGCCAGCGTGAGCGTCGCCCCCGCCCCCAGCAAATGCACAATCACTCCCTCGCGCTGCGTGCCTGCGCCGCCATCGTCCCAGCGCACCCGCTTCCCTGTTTCAGAGAACAACGCGCGCCTTACGCAGGAAGGGCCAGCCCAGCCCCGTCGTCCGCCCCGTCCTGCAGGCGCCCCCGTACCGCAGGCGCCCACTGCGCTCCGGCCGGGCTGCCTAATCGTGTCCCGCAACGCTTCTAGCGTGCAGCGCGCTGTTCCGCACTCCGAGCCCCCCGTCCGCGCACAAGCTCCCTGCAGCACGCCGGGCATCAGCAAAACTGGACCTACCCCGTGTGGCCCGCTCCACCGGCGCCGCACACCGTGTCCACCCCTTCGCTGAGGCCCGCGCCAGCCTCCGCGGCGAGGCACGCCCCGGGAGCCATGCACGGAGGGCACGCGCATGCCCAGTGCACGGTGGCCAGCAACGGACACTATCGCCGAGATCTATACCGCGCCCGCGTGCGCTCCTCCACGCGCTCCTCCGTGCAGCGATCCAGTTAAGCGCCGTGTTACTAGGAATGACGTCGCGCGCGCGCCCGCGCGCCCGGCCGCAGACGAAGAGCTGTGGGCACTACGCCCTTCCCGTCCATCGCGTTTCAAAATCACGGCCGCCCCCTTCAGCTCCCACCAGGCCCCCACTCAGACGGGCGCAGGCTCGCCCCCCAGCCCGGACCCCCATTGTCCACCGGCGCACCCCCTCGGACGGCCCGCGTGCACGCAGACGTCCGCGTGGGTCGCACTGGGGCCCACTGCCACCTCACGGAAGGCTGGATGGCGCACAAGGCAGCCCGCGCACCCCGTGCGTGCAGTGCGCAGCTTCGCCCGGCCCCATCGGGAGAATCGCTGATAGCGGCCGCGGCCGCGCGGTGCCTCCTCCCTCCCCCCCACTGAGCCTCAGCGTCTGGTGTCTGGTGTCTAGCGTCTGGTGTCTGATGCCTGGTGTCCGGAGTCTAGCGTCCAACGTCTGGTGTCCGGCGTATGGCGTCAGCCCGCGGGCGTGGGCGTGCGCGCGGGCGTACGGCATAATGCAGCGAGGGCGGCACGGCGGCGCATTCAATGCCTGCGAAGCCTGGGGCCCGGGGGGCGCGCCAGGCACGCGTCGCCCCCGGAATGCGAGCCGCGTCGGAAGAAGAGGAGGCACGCGCGCGGTGGCCCTGCGAGCCCGATGGGGCAGCTGCCGCACCTACAGGGCTCCTTCTGCGATTTTTCGAGGGTGCGGGAGGCGAGCGGACGGGGGAGCGCGCGGCCGCGCGTAGCGTGAAGCACGTAGCGTGTAGGTAATAAGAAGCGCGGTGCGCCCTAAGCGAGGCGCCACAACGCTATCGGGGAGCCCTCTACACGGAAGGGTGGGGTGGCTCGACGCAGACGACCGGGGGGGGAGGATTTTCCAGGGTCGCGTCGGGGTCGCCCGCTCGCGCGTGATGCTGGGCTGCTCTGCCCATTTCCGTGCCCGCGCCGTCGACGGCACTGCACATTGTACCCGCGCGCAGTGTGTGTGTGCGTGCGCACACACACACGCCCCGCCTCCAGCCGTCCGTCCGCCCGTGCTTCGAGAAATTCCGCGCCGTGCGGACCTCCGCGTCCCTCCCCCCTCACCCACCCACCCGTCCCCTTGTTCTTCTCGCCCGTGCTGGCGGGCGGATCACGAATCGAAGGCTCCGCCTCCGCGCGGGATAATAGAAAAATTATAGAGCCGTCGTCGCCGTCGTCGTTGACTACCAGGGGGGACACGACGCAACTTTGGCGGGGGGCAGATGCGGACCCGAGCTGCACGAGGCGTCGAGTGCCGAACGCCCTCCCGAAACCCACGTCGATTGACGTACGAGGCCCCCGGGGGCGGGGGTGAACCAATACCCTCCCCTTCCCCACCGCTCCCGCAATTTCTTCAAACGACGTCCGCCCCACCGCCACCAAGCATCAGAGGGAGAGGGAGAGAGAAAATAAAGGCGGCACGCACGCTGCGGTGCCACACCGACCGTCCTTCCCCGCACGCGCGCGCGCGCATCACTGATAGCAGCAGCAGCGGCCGCCCCGGGGCACAGGACGCGAGGAAGGTGTGTGTGGGGGGGGGGGCGGCCGCTCGCTAGCCGAGAAATTGAGGGATGGACGCGGACTGGGGGGCCGGAAGCGTTTTGCGTGACGTGCCGCCCGCGTGGAGCGTCCGCGGCGGATGCAATGTCGCGGACGCACGCGGGGGCCAGCTGCGGTGCCCCACGCCCCTCGGCACACAGCCACCCAGCTTGAGTATGTTAGTCGGAAGAAAGATAACGGCTGGAATCGGGGGTCCGCCCACGGAAAGTGGCACGGTGTGGGGTGGGGGAATGGGGGGGCGCATCGTACTGGGCCTCTCTGTAGCAAGGCAAGGGGAGGGGGGGAGGGGGACACGCTACGCGGCGCCTCCCCAGCTCATTGATGGCGCAGGACGCAGCGAGGGGGAGGGACGAGCGTAGAGCGGCGAAAACTGACGCGGGCGCCCGATGGGCGACGCTGCTTCTATCCAGGTCGCCGTGCCTACCCTGCGCCTGCTCGGGCGGCGAGCGGCGGGCGGGGTGGCGGCGGAGAGCGCGGACGGCGGGCCCGCGCAGCTGACCCCGAGCTCGGGCTCGCGGCCGCGAACGGTGCTGGTCATCGTGGCAGACGGGCAGCGGGATTTTTAATTGGCGGGCGTGTGGCCCGCTGGCTATCGGCGCAAACCACTAGGCGCACGCACGGAGCCGCGTAGCGTCGCCGTACGGACTCGGAGCGACTAGCTGTCGTATTTTTTCTGCACTAGTCTAGACACCGACATGGTACGTGCCGCACACACCGCACGATATGCAAAGCTCCGGGGGCGCACCGCTGTGCCCCCTCCCCTCCCCTGAACAAACAGCCAACACGCCCGCCCGCCAGCACCACCGGTCCCCAAGCCAGAACCCCCCAACCCAGTCCGGAAGCACATCGGTGACGCCCCCGCCTCCGAGGCGGGGCAGGAGCCGCTCCCCGCGGGCCACGGAGGGAGGGCGGGAGGGATGCCCACACAACGAGCGCCCGCGAGGTTCTCCGGGCGCGGACTCGGAGAAGCGCGGCGGGCGGGCTGTGATGCCTGGTGCTGATGGGTGGGCTCCCGCGCTGCTTCTGTGGGCAGCAGCGCCGTCGCCCGTGCGGGCGCGGGCCAGTCGCGGTCTGCGGGCGGACCTGGTGCACTCCCTCTCTCTCCCTCCGGGGCGGACGCGGGTGGTGGTGGGCGTGGGGCGGGCTGGCCGCTGGGTGGGCGGAAATGGACACGGCGGCTTCGCGAGGGGGATTCGCGGTCGTGCTTCGTGCTGCCCCCACTCCCCCTTCCTCCCAGGAGCTGGCCGAGTGGAGCCCCGCGTGCGCGCAGATGCGGTGCGGTGGGTGGTCGTCGTGGGCCAGGGGGGGCGGCTCGCCGTGGGCGTCGGCGTATTCTCTGCTCGCCGAGACGGCCTTCCTCCGATGCGCGCCGGCGCGACAAAATTTGCACGATTTTTTTTCGTGTCTCCCGCTCGTGAGAGGCGGCTGCGAGGCGCGGTGGATTGGCGTGCCAAGGACGTCGAAGCTGGGGGAAAGCGCCAATCGACTCATCGAGCGCAGCATAATGAACTCTGGCCTTCTCTCGAGGGGAAGCACGCGGTTGTGGACGCAGACACAGATTGTCGTAGATAGGCGAAAAGACGACAGGTGGAGGAGGTAGATGGGGGGAGGGGGGCGGGGCAGGTCCGTGGTGGTAGGATCATGATGCGTACGAGGTGACGACAGAGGGGGCTGGTAACAGAGGCCGGACGGATGGGGTGCTTCTTCTCGCCGTGATCGAGCCCGCGGGTCGACCAGTGCAGACCAAAAAAACATACGACGGGGCGCTGGCGCGCTGACAGATTTTTCTTGCAGCGCGGGGGCTGGGCCGCTGGCGGCCAGAGCCGGAAAGACGCGACGGCCCGTCTGGCGGGCGGGCCAGGCGCAGCGTAGTGGGAGAAGGAAGCTGATAAACGAGGGGCGTGATGCAGCAGCCATAGTCGTGCGGCACTCACCACGTTCTGATTTTTTTTGTCGTCCCCGCGTTCCATCTCCTCTGGTTGGCGACCGGCGTGGGCCTTCGTCTTGGCCGTGCAGGGCATCAGTGGCAGATCCATCGTGCTCAACAGACGGCGCACCCTCGATGAACAGCCGGGATGCAACGCATACACGCGCCCCGCAGATGACGTGGACCATCCAGGACACCGCTGTGGATTGTCCAACAAAGGTCAATGCGACCGCGCTGGCGACCGCATCGCTAGTCCGGCGACCAGCCCTCACAGCTGCTCGCCGCAGTAGCGATGGCGACGAAGGCGAGTTTTCGGGGAGCGCGGTAAGCACGGACGCTCACCGCCATTGTGGACCCTACATTTCATCACGCGGGTGGTTGGGCCTATCGTTGAGTATTTGCGTAACGGACGGTGGCGGCGGCTCGAGTGGAGGGGGACGAGAGAGACGGCCGCGGGGCCTGACGAACCACGCGGCGAGGCCGGGAGGTATAAGGGCTCTCCGTGGGGATCCGACCACGGCGGGGGGCAGTGTCGAGCGCGAGAGCTCGGTCCGCTGGCGCTGGCGCGCAGCCCTCGAGGCGGCGGCCCGTCGGGCTCGCCCCAACGCCTGTCCCCCAGCGGGCCCACGAGGGGAGAGAGAGGAAGGGAGGGCGGGAATGAAGGCACGACGCCGGCAGCTTTCTCCTCGGCGGAAGAGAGGGCGGCATGCCGCTGGCCAGGCGGGCGCCACAGGAAAATTCGCGCGCCGCCGCTGGGCGCGAGCAAGGACGCCGCGGCGCACGGTGCGGGTGCAGCGGCGGCGCACGGCGCGAGGACGGACGGGGTGGGGGGGCGTGACTCGGCTGCCCCGAGGAGATGTGCCGCCGTCCGTGGGCCCGAGTGTGCGTCGCATCCAGGGTTCGCTTCGGGCCGCGTGGCGGGCGGGTGGAAGAGGCCCGGCGGCGCTGGCGGCGGCACCAGAGGCCGCGGGGCGCAGAGGGGGCCCGCCGACGGTGCGTGGCATGGGGAGCCCCGGGGTGGGAGGACTGTTCGAGTGTCGCGGCGCCTTGGGGCACTACGGCGTGCGGGTGAAGATAGAGTTGTTCAGCCTCCGCGGGGCCTTCCCTCTGCACCCTGGGCGCGTGGGGGCCCGTCGGGAGGGACGCGGGGGGGCGGGAAGGCAGGACGGCGGCGGCGGCGGAGGGCTCGCTCGCGCGGGCGAACCACCGTAGGGCTTCGGCAGGGCCGCGGCACGGTGGGGCGGGCGGGCGGACGCACCCATTGTTTGCGGGCTTGCCATCCTGGGCGAGGCGAGGATCAGCGCACCCGTCAGGGCGGCGGGCGTGCAGCGTCTCAGCCGCCGAGTCACCGCGGCCTGCCCGGGGCTGCGGTGCGCGCGCACGATCAGAAGCTCCGCCCGGGAAGGGATGCGCTCACGATTCTCTTCCTTGGAAGCCCCGGCGACATGACAGCCTGGCCTCGCGCCAGCGCCCTCGTCCCCTCCGTCCCCACCACCCACCAGGGGGTCCTCTCTCCCCCGGTGGCCCTGATGGCAGGGGGGCGTCCGTATTCCGGCATGAGAAGTTTCGTTTTCGTCGTCCTCGTCGTCGTGGTCACCCGCTCATCCGGGGGAACGCCGACAGCGCGGTTCTAGCTTGGCGGTATGTCGACACCCGCTGCGTCTGTGCCTCTCCAGAACGCGCCCTCCGGGAGCCCATTAATGCCCTGCGTCTTTTGTTCCGTCGAACGGGAAGGCCTGACGCGCCTGCAGTCGTCGGCTCCGCGGTCCGCTGACGGCACTCCAAGTGCCTTGCACCGTCCCCTCGCCCCAGCGTGCGCCCGCCCGCCCTCGGAGCCCCCTCCAGCACCCCAGCACCCCCCGCACCCGAGCTCTGTGAAAACCCTCCAGAGGAGATAACCCTTGCCGGGCCCACGGGCGCGCGGCACGCAAGCGTGCACATGGCCGCCGCGTCCCCAAACCCACAACGCGCGCACGGACGTTAGCGTCGAGATAGGCGTGCGGCCGCGGCGCGGGAGGCGCACCCGCTAGCTCGCGAGCTAGTGCCGCAGCAGGCCACCGGTGACCTGCCTGCCTCGCGCGCGGGCGCGCGGAGACCCTGACGGGCCAGTGCGCGCGCGCCCTGGGCCCCCGAGCGCGGGCGGGCGTGGCGCAGCGTCGGAACGGGGGCCCCGCGCGGCCGCGACCCACGTAACGCGCGCGGCCGGGGCGCGAGCCTGGGGCTCTAGAGTCCAGGTGGTGGTGGGGCTCGCGCGCCACAGGGATCGAAGGTCGACGGGCCGGGCGATGGCGATGGCGATGGAGCGAGCTTGCGCACGGCGGGGCTTGGGTGGGGTGCTGGTTAGTTCGGGCTAGGCCTCGGCGCAGCCAAGATGTCGCATCGGCGAGCTAGCGAGCGAGCCGGCCGCGAGTCTCGAGCACACAACGCAGGAGGGGCGGGCGGGCGGGTGGGGCGG
>FTLJ01001179.1:0-12026 GCA_900155495.1 Porogramme epimiltina | reverse complement strand
GTCCTCCGAAAGTCCGCCAGAGGCAGGGCTCTTCTCGCCCGGGGCACCGCGTAGCGCGTGCGCAGGCGGGCCCAGCCCCTCCCCCGGCCATCATCCTGAGCCCCCCTCCCCCTCCCCCGCCGCCTCCCCGGCGCCCGCTTCCTCGAGCTCCACGTCCGTGTCCGCGCCCGCGTCTTCGCCGTCTTCCTCTTCCTCTTGTTCTTGTTCGTCGCCTTCTTCCTCGCCGTCCTCGTCGTCGTCCGCCTCCATGTCCAGCACCTCCAGCGCGAGCCCAGACGCGTCCAGCACGCACGCCGCGCGCCGCCCCGCGCGCCCGTTCACCGCGAGCGTCGCCGCGCCCGCACCCGCGAGCCCGAGCGCCCGCGACTGCACGATGGGCATGGGCACCGCAGTGATCTGAGCCCGGCGGTCACGGCAATAGAAAAAAAAAGAAGGAAAGACACCGGTGAGCGGGGGGGGTGGGGGAACGGTAACGGCAGAGCGCGAAAGAACGCGCAGTGCCGTGCGTGCCTGCTGCTACTCACCTCGCCACTCGCCATCCGCGCGAGCACGTCGCCCATCAGCGCCTCCCGCGTCGCGCCCCTTACGTACGAGTCCGCCGGGATCGTGTGGTACAATAGATTCCCGTAGCCGACCGTCGCGATGCGGGCTCCTGGGCTCGGTAAGTTGAGCATGCGTGATGAGCGGACGAGCCTACCACCACCAGCCAGCCAGCCAGCCAGCCACTGCCAGCGGGCCAGCGGGCGTGCAGGCGCGCGCCCGGCCCAGCCCGCGGGCGCGACGGGTGACGGGAAGGAGAAGGGTGGCATGGGGGGTGGGGGGGGGATTGAAAGGCGGACAACGCACCTTGTTGGTCCCTCGGCCGATAGACGAGCACGAGCGCGTCCGCGTCGAAGAAGTCGACGTCGAGCAGCTCGAACGGGCGCGCTTCTCCTCCCTCGCCTGCGCCTGCGCCTTCTCCGCCTTCCCCGCCGGACGCGGCACAGCACTCGAGCACCGACACTTCGACCGCCGGCACGGCGGCGTGCAGGGTCCCCAGGCCCTGCTGCAGCCGAGCGACGATGACTGAATGTGTGCGCGGGTGGGGGGGCGCGACGGCAAGGAAAGAAGTGGGGGGAGGGGAGGGAGTCAGACCGCTGAACGTGGAACAGAGCAGGCCGGGCGGGCCGCACTTACGATAGGACCGCGTCTCCCCGCCGCTGCCGCCGCCGCCTCCACCGTCAGTGTCAGCGTCGACGTGCGGCGGCGGCGGCGGCCTGATCGCGAGGAATTGTACGAAATTGTCAGGCTGCGCGGGCGGCCCAAAATGTGATAATGGGGAGAGATAAAGAAGAGCTCGGTCAGAGATGAACGCGCGACACGTTGAAAACTCGAAGCCGCTTGCCTTGGTCTCGTCTGGGACCGTCCGCTCTCGAACCAGGGGCGCGGGGCTCGCGCCCGCGGGGCCACCGGGTGCGGGTGCGGGTGCGGCGGCGCCAGAAGCAGCGGGTGCAACGGGGGCAGCGGGTGCGCCAGGCGCCGCACCCGGCTGTGGGGGCGGTGGTGGGGGTGGCCCGCCCGCGAGGACGACGGAGGAGCGCGCGGCCGCCTTGCACGCCTCCATGAACACCTCCTGGCAACGCGCCGCGAGCGTCTGCAGGAGCGTGTCGAGGTTCCGCTCGATGTGCGACAGGTCGCGCGGCCGGGCGTCCTGTGGTCGGGTGGGCCGGTCAATGAAAAAATTGCTCCGAGACGCGGGACGGACGGGCGGGTGGGCGAGGGGCGCTAGCTAGCGCGTCCCGGGCCCCTGCTGGCCCAACGCCCCGCATCATCCGCGGGGACGGACGGACGGGTAGGCGAACGGGAGGGGCGGACTAAACGGACGCACCTCCTGCACGGTTTGATCCCAGCGCTTGAGCGCGTCGCGGGCCTTCGCGAGGGCCGCGTTGATGTCCGCGTCCGCGTCCGGGACCCCCAGGCTCGCGCGGGTGATCCGCGCGCCAGGGCCCACGAACCACTTGTCGATCGGGCTCACGACGAGGCTCGCCGTCAGGTAGTCGTTCACCTCGAGGACGTCGTGCTGTGGGCGCGGCGCGCCGTGGTCGCCCGCCGCGTTCGCCCGGCCGGTCTCTGCCTCGCCGTGTCAGCAGGGGCGGCGGGAGCGGGAACGGGGGCCGGGGGGTGCCGCAAGCGCGGGCGGTCCCCTTCCCCCGAAAAAGAGAGAGAGAGAGCGGCGGTCCGCACACGCACCGTACCGTATCCACTTCATGAACTCCTTGAAGCGGAGAAGCTCCTTGCGCGCGGCGGCTGCGAGCCAGCTAGATTGAACGATCGCGGTCGCCGTGTAGTCGAGGCAGGCGTCGACGTTCGCCGGCTTGAACTGGCACGCGGCGTATTGCGGTCTGGCCCGGGAGGAGGGGGGGGAAGAGGGTTAGCCAACAATGCAGCGCGCGATCATTGCAACCGCGTCCTCACAGCGCAGCCCATCCCTGAACCTCCTGCAAGAGCAGATGCAACCGCTGCAGGGCCGGCGCCGCACGCTTCTCGGACATGTCCCGGAGCTTCGCCAGCGCGTCGACCATCGTGGTCTCCCACTTTTGCATACTCTTCGCGGGGGGGTCGTCAGCGGACGCCGTACGCGCGCGAATGTGATGCGAACGGCCAACGCACCCTCTCGCTCATATGCTCCCCGCTCCCCAGGTAGTCCATAAGGGACTCCGACGATCGCCCCGTTGTGAGCAGACACGTCAGGTCCAACAATGCATACGGCTCCTGCTCTGCGGTGCCCGTGAGCGCCCCGCACGTACGTCCGCCTCGCACCGCACTTACGCCCGAACTCGTTTTGCTGCCTGGCTTCCAACGATTGAATCCACTTGGGCCCCAAATCCCGCGCACCGCCTTGGGACTCGTTGCCGAACCATGCGTCGCGCATGTCCTTGATCACGTGGATGACGTACGAGACCAGTTCCCGAGCGGCGGTCGACACGCGTCCGACGTCTCTGCAGTGTCTGGTAGCGAGGTATGGGAGTTTCAGCGTGTGGGGCAGCAACGAGACTGCGCCCTCCCCCGGAGATGAGGGTCCCAGATGGGCGAAGAAGTGATCTCGAAGCTTGTACAGCGATCGAGGGTAGGTGGCTTCGCAGATGGGCAGGGAGCCGAGGAGATACGACCCTTCCATGAACAGATGCACATGGCCGACGTTATCCGCGACGGCGAGAACGCTGTTTAGGTTCGTGTCGTCCGGCACGTCCGCTTCTTCGGGAAATGCATGCGGAACCGTGTGGGTGTTTGACGCAATAGATGCCTCTGCGAGGTCGGGCGGGAAGCAAGGCCATGCCGCGATGCTTGCGGGCACGACTCTGGCCGTCTGAGCTGCACGATTCCGCGTGCCCTGAAATGCAAATAGGTCGTTGGAGCTGAGAGGCCGTTAGCGACGAGGTACGAGGGTTGGAGGGTGCAGCGCACTTCAAGGGTTTGGTATCGTCTTGTATGGGGTCTAAGAGCGGGAGGCTCTTCAAGATAGCAAGGGCAGAGCCAGTCTGGCATAGATCGAGTTGAGAGGCCACCCAGGTAAGATACACGGTGATACTCACGATATTGTCTCCTCTCTTGAAGATATCAGGGAGCCCGTTCCCAACCACCTGCTTCTCCTCCCGGAACCACCAAACGTCAACAAGCTTGATCTTGTCTCCGTTATCGAAAGGTATTTCGTTCACAACATGCCCGTCCTGTGTGGAGTGAACAGCGATGCAGGCCGGGTTGGACACAACCGCAATGAATTGTGCTACCGTTTGACGGTTGGGAGATGTGGAAATGTGGATTGAGCGATCGTTACACGTACCGTCCGGACTCCATGCTACACCCACGATGTCTACTTCCGCCTTGCCCACTTGCCTAGGCTGGATGACCACCTCCCACTTTTTAGCCCCTTGCATCTTGTATAGAGTCATCTTGCTCTGATGTGAGACGCGGGAGAACACAACCAGAAGATCTTTGTCTGGACACCATGACGTTCGTAGGATTTGTGTCGCAGAGGAGAACTGCACAGTAGCCACTGATGCAATACTTGTCGCCATGAGTGTGAACTAGATACGTCGATGTTAGACGGTTCTAATCCCGAGTGTAGTGCACTTGCCTACGGTACGCCTCCGAGAATCACGGGGTTGAAGACGGAGAAGTTTGGAACAATTTGAGAGCGTACTCAGACCACCCGGTTATATAGGAACGTGTATATCTTGTGTGGCGCAAACAACACAGGGGGTTTTCATGGAGACAAGAGGCAAAGCATACATTCAGGAGAGACTGGCCACTCGGAGTCGCCGTTTGGAGAACACAAACACAGGCGCCCGCCCAAACGCGTAAGATTCGCGTACAGTCACAGCAGTGTCACGCTCATAGATGTCACGAGCATCAACTTCCTCTCATTTCTTGAAGGAAATGTGTAGCGTGAATCTGTGTTGACTTCAGCAGCCCGAGTTTCACAGATACTAAGTCACCCATTCAATCCGCTCCCAGTGGGCAAATACTGGCAGCTGATGACTATGATGAGGAAGGGGCTGACAGGCGTTATGGAGACAGCGTAAGAACACAAAAGCAGCACGCAAAGAGCAGAAAAAGGTGCGTGGGCAGGGGCGAGCGAATGAAACCTAACGACAGAAGAAGTCGTGAACCTACAAATGCCGCTTACGACTTCCGCTTCCCGCCCTTTTTCTTCCCCATACCCCCGATCACGTCCCCCTTCTTTGCACGAACCCCCTCCCGCGCTGACCTCTGCCCCATATCTTTGTCGAACGCCCCGCCCTTCGATTTCGTCACAGACTTTGCTGAGCCGGACTTCCTCTTCTTGTCCTTCTTCGACGCGGGACGCCGCTCGGGCTCGCCAATCTTCGCTGGCCGCGACGCCTTCTTGGCAGAACGCACAGCAGCCTTGATCGCTCCCGTCTCCCCGGCCTCGTCCTCCTCCATTGCCATCTTCCTCCGCTTAGCCCGCCTCGAAAGCCCGGCAAACTTGTCTCGTTTGGGCTGGCATGACGCGCGCGATCAGTTGGGGCGGGCGGATCAACTACCACGAGCTTTACGTACCTTCGCTTCAGACGACTCTTTCGCCTTGCCCTTTTTGCCCAGGTCGAGCCCGGCCTCGTACTGCGCCTTGCTCAACGCTGGCAGTCGGATAGTTGGTTTGGGGTATCACGGGATGACAGCCGAAATAGTGCTCACCCTCTGCTTTGGCTTTCTCCTTCCCCGTCTGGAACCACGTACGGGCGGGCCGCGAGAAGATCTCCGCTTCGTGCTCGATCATGTTCTCCCCCTTCTTCAGCTCCATCTCGGCCTGACGTATCTGTAAAGGGAATAAAGTCGTATGAGGACGCCTGTGTAGGGTTTGTGGAGTCACCGCTAGGACGTACATGCTTCTCCTCCTTTTCCTCTTGCAGAATTTCAGATATCTCGCCTTTGAAGTTGTCGAGCTTCTGAGACCACTTGCTAACCACTTCTGGCGGTACTTGCCGATGTCGGACTTGGTCCTCGCCGGAGGAGTGCTTGATGGCCGCCTTGAGCATCTTACGGTCAGCCTCGCCCACAAGCGTGACAGAACTGTCAAACAATGGATTAAGCATAAGCGGCATGAGAGACATCGGCGGAGCGAGCGGGCGTACCGTCCTTTCTTTCCCGCGCGAGCTGTACGACCCACACGGTGGAGATACTGCGCGAGCTGGCCAGGCATGTCATAGTTGATGACCGTCTCCACACCCTTGATGTCGAGACCGCGAGAGGCCAAGTCTGTCGCCATAAGATAATCCACCGCGCCGTCACGGAATTGTTGAAGCGCTTTCAATCTCTGCCATGCCAGTCAGCAAGAAGACGGCCGCATAGGCCATGGTGAGAACGGACCTGCTCCTGCGTGAGATCTCCGTGAAGTTCGTCACACTTCATGTCGAAGAGGCCGAAGACGATGCGCATCTGGTGAGCAAGCTTCTTACTTCGGAAGAAGATGATAGCTCGAGACTTAAATGTCCTTTTGCACAGAGATACAAGAAGCGCAGACCGCTCTGCCTCTTTCCCTGCTCGCACGCGAACGAACTCCTGCAGAAGCCCTCTCGCTGTACTCCTTTTGGGGTCCACGAACAACCTGACCGGCTTGTTCAGCGACATCCGTACAAGCTCGTCCACTGAGTCGGTCATCGTTGCTGAGAAGAGCATTGTTTGGCGCGACGTCGGACATGACTTGATGATCTCCGTCAACTCGTCCGCGAAACCGTCCGAGAGCATTCGGTCGGCCTCATCGAGAACGAGGATGTCGAGAGCATCAAGCGTGAACGTGGGGGAATTGCGGATATGGTCAATGAGACGACCTGGGGTTGCAATAACGACATCCGGCCGTGTCCTGAGAGTGGCCTCTTGAGACTTCACAGAAAGTCCACCTACAGAGTAAAGCGATGAGAACTTCGCAACACTGGAGGGTTGAGACTACGGACCTACGACCAGAGCAAATCGTATGTCTGTGTGCGCGGCGAGTTTCGTCCCAACTTCGTAACATTGCACACCAAGTTCGCGTGTAGGAACGAGAACGAGACATCTCGTTGCAGCCGCCTTCTTCCCTCTGTCACGGTACATGAGACGCTCCAGCATAGGAATGATGAACGCGGCAGTCTTTCCGGAACCTGTGACCGCGTTTCCGACGACGTCCTTGCCTAGCAGCGCGACAGGGATGGTGGCGGCCTGGATGGGTGTAGGTGCGGTGAAGCCCATTGAGCTGAGGGATTTGATGATCGGCCGTGAAAGGTTCATGGAGAGGAAGGAGGTGTGGGCTTCGGCGGGTGCGGACTCGGAGTCGAAGAAAGCTGCTTTCCGCTCCTTCTCGGCCTGTGTCTCTTCTTCAGACTCGTCGCCCGAGGAGGATGCACCGTCGTCGGCCGCTGCCTCTGAGTCTTCCGATTCAGCCTCTGAATCTGCGCCCTCGTCCTCTTCTTCATCCTCTCCCGATGTCGCTAGAGGGTCGTCTTCTTCGTCGCCCTCGGACAGTTCCGCAAATTCTTCCTCCACCGCATCAGACTCGTCGTCCTCGTCGCCCTCGTCTTCATCCTCCCCCGACCCGCTCTCATCCCCGTCCTCATCCTCATCCTCGTCCTCGTCGTCCCCCTCGTCTTCGACAGGTCGTTTCCGTTTTCCAGTGGTTGCGCGAAGTTTTCTCCGCGCTATGATATCGTCCACTGAGATGGGTTCCTGCTCGTCCATCAGCAGCCACAAGAATTACACGCGAATTTTTGGCGTACCGGCTTGGAGCCCTTTTTCACAAGGTCCTGCACATCGAGGTGCTCGTCCAGGAACGAGCTATATGGGTCCCCTGATAGGTCGAACGTGAACTCCGGATCGAGTTCAACGCCCTCTTCCGTTATTGTCTGGCTTTTGGACATTGGCGAGCAAGTGCAGAGGGAGGAATAATTTAAACGCCCATGGTGAGTGCGGTCCGGACGTGGTCCGGAGGGCGCAGCCAATTGCGCAGAGAGCTTTGGCGCTTGAACCGGTCCAGGCGACCTGTCTCCAGCCAGTGCACAGTCCGGGGCAGCGCAGCCTCTCTACCCCCTCCGCCACCTCCTCTCTTGCTCTATTTATTCCACCACCCCGTCCACCGCGCGAGTGTATAGCCCAGCATGAGCATGAGCAACAACACCCGCTCGCACTTCGCGTCCTTCGCCGCATACGTGAGTCCGCGCAAATGCCTCTTTATTCCTCCAAGTCTCCAACACAATGATCTCATCTCCCCCACCTCTCCCCCGTCCTTGGCGTTCGTGCGCACACGCAGACCCCGCCGCCAGACGACCCCTCCCACACCTCCGCACCAGCATCGACCTCACACAGCGGCGCCGCCCGCGCCTGGTTCCCCGCGGGGGCGCAGCAGGGCGGCGCCGCGTCCTACCAGTCGGGCGGCATCCCCACCTTCAATACCTCGCAGGCGGGCGGCCTCGGCGCCGTCGAGGACGCGGAGGCGGAGAACGGGACGAGCATGTGGGAGACGCGGCATGGGCTCCGCGTCGACATGCTCGCTGCGTTTGCGTACATCTTGGGGCCGGTGTCAGGTGCGTGCTTAGATGCCTCCTTTTATCGTCGGTCGACTCATGCATGGCTACTAGCTCTGACTCTCCTTATCATGGAGACATACAATGACTTTGTCCGTTTCCACGGTCAGTCTATCCTTGCTCGCCCCAGAAGGCACACAGAGCTGACGACCTCTGCAGCATATCAGTCTGCTTTACTTACCACGCCGCTTGTAATCTTACGCATACTTGCGTCACTTCTTCAATTCCCCCCGTTCCTCCGTACTGTGTTTACCCTTCTGCTAGTGATACCGTCCCTCTACATGTCGTGAGTACTGACCAGTTGTTAACGACCATTGTCGGTTCTGACCAGCGTGTTACAGATGGCGCGCATATATAGATGCAGCTCGCAACGGCCTCGTGCGCTTTCAGATACCCTTCATTGGGCCCCTCGCAGAACGATGGGTATACGAAGAATAAATCTAGCTCTCCGTTTACCCTATCTCACCCGATCTGCGTACATGTATAGCATCAGGGTGTTGCGCATATAATGGATGGCTCATCGTATAACATCAAGTTCGTGCGTGCTTCAATATCGAGCTGCTCTCGACGCGCCATCCAGTTCATACGGGGTATGAGAACAATTAACAGATTACTACAGAACGACAGTGACACGGGAACCGGCCCTCTAGTGATGTACTGGAACAAAGGTTCGCTCAAGAGCCTTTTAATCTCCACCAGACGAGTTACAAAAGACCGTCGCATGACCATCCATTAGTGCAGGCTGTCGTCGTCGCCTGCCCGATAAGCGCGTTAAGTGTTGGGGCGAGCTCGTTGAGAAGGCTGTCGAGGAAGTCTTCGAGGAAATCCAAGACCCCGATGAGGATACACTTGATCTGGTACACAACTGACGATAATAGTGAGTAAAATGCCGTCATAAGGATGTCCTATTCACACTCACTTGGTCCCAGAGTCGGACCCAAACCAGGGATGTTGTACACCAGCTGGTCGATCCACTTCAAGGAGTCCTTCACCGAGTTGACCAGCTCCTTGATCGACTCCTCCAACTGGTTGCTGGGGTCATAGAATCCGAGACCCTTGTCCGACTCGCCCAAGAAGTTCTGGAAGTTGAGGAGATCCGTCTGGTACGCAGTGACCGCGCTGATCGCCTGGCTGCAGAAGTCTGGGTCAGAGCGCTCAGAGTCAGAGCGAGCCGCGAGGTCGCCTGAAGAATGCAGGAGTGAGTTCGCAATCACGGGAGAGACCAGCTGGAGTCAACGCACTGATGATGTTCAAGTGACTAGACAACGTGGTCAAAATGTCCAGCTGGCGGCGCTGCAAGGCAGGAGGATCCGACGTGGTATGCTGAACAACCGCCATGCCGTTCTCATGCTGGGCGGCCGCGACATCCCCCAGAGGGGGGACCATAGTAGCATTCTTGAAGACCGGAGGCCGAGCTGCGTAGTCCGCGAGACGAATAGTGGGCGGGGCAGGCACGGGAATCGGGGCGGCCAGCGCAGTCAGGGAGGGAGCCGAAGAGGGGCCAAGGGTAGACACGAGGATGGCGGCACTCAGACCGAGGGCGAAGGCTCGAGAGATGGCGGGCATCTTGACGCTAAGTGTAGATTGTGGAGGACGACAGGAAGGCGAGAACGAGCGACGGAGCGGAACGAGGACGCGGCTTGCGCGGTCTCGAGGACCAGTAGAGTTGGGATGAGAGGCCAGGGGCAGCTTGAGGGCGCGAGCGGAGGAGGCAAGACGAACGGGGGCAGGTTTGAATGTCCTCTCACTCTTATACCTTCACCGGGGAGGTCACGACAGAACTTTAACTATGGCGGGCTTCTGTGATTGGGTGGGTAGCAGGAGGTTGGTGCCCGACCGCGTTCGGCTCACGTGCTGCGAAGAACTGCACAGCCACGCCTCGGGAGCGGGCTCGGCCAAGCCCCCCAATCGCCCGGTCCCGCAACCCCGGGGCTGTCGCTGGGCAACCACCGGATGAAGGTTGGACGGAGGTTCCGGCACTTTGAACGTAGTGGGAGTTGGGACCCACAACACAAACAACCGGCCTCCGCAGTAGCGGGGAAGTGGGCGGAAACGTCCAGGGTATATATATTGTAATGGCAATCCCGCGCAGTAGACTGCAGGTGCATAGATGTGTTTCACGCATGAAAGAAAGTACAAACGCCTTGTTGAGACTCGTAGTACGTATCGACGACAAGTACACGTAGATCTACGACAAGACTGTACCACTCCCCACCGCCCCCAATCTACGATCCGGAAAGCATGAAGACGAAGATAAATAAAATAAGCAGGCGTGTTCGTGTGGGGAGCGTCGACCGGTATGTCAGCTAATAGAGTAATAGTACGAAGCCGCCACGAGTACCCGTAGCACTATACGCATACGTTCCATATCGTACCAAGGCATCGTTCGTGAGGCTCGTTCGAGTCCAACAAATGTCCGAAAGCGCTGTGCAAATATCCGATGGCAATGTGCTAAGAATGTGTAGCCCCACGAGTGAGCAGAGACAACGAGTGTGACACCGAGAAGGAATGGACGTGTTCTTCATCTTCAGACTTAGATTGTTTCAACGTGTGATCAATGCAACCCGAGACGTGCGGACTATTGATCCGCGTGTCTGGGCCTGACCTGGGTGACGCTCGGAAGCGTTTAGACCTTGACGCAGGCCTTGTTGTCGGCGGAGCGGAGGTAGCCCGCAGCGCAGGTGTAGACTGGAAGTGAAATGCCGTCAGCATCTGCTCGAAAAAGATCACCGCAGTGATGAAGAACAATGATCACTCACCGACACACTGGCCCTCCTTGCAACCGACGTTCCAGGCACCGTCGATGGCCGTGCAGTCCTGGCCGGCGCCGGTAGACGCGCAGCCACCGCACGACTCGAGGTCGGTGCGGGTGTCGAAGCACTGGAAGTCGTCGCTCAGACCCGACGAGGAGAGCGGGCAAGCCTCCATGCCGTTAGGGCAAAGAGAGACCGAGCGAGCCTTGCCGTGGGCACGCTTCCAGTGGCCGGAGTTGTGGTTGCCGTAGCCCGAGTTGCCGTACGAACCGCCGTAGCCAGAGTTGCCGCTGTTAGGCTTGCTGGACGGAGTGGTCGTCTTGGTCGTCGTGGTGTGAGGGAAGCAGCACTTCGAGCCGTTGTCCCAGCCCCAGCCGCTGCTGCACTGCGGGGGAGGCTGGTCGGGGTGGTGGGGGACGCAGCAGTTCTTGCCGGTGTTCCACTCCCAGTTCGACGGGCAGCCGGTTCCCTTCGGGGGGCTCGGGGGGTTGGGCGAGCCACCGTGAGGCAAGCAGCAGCTCTTGTCACCCCAGCTAGCGCAACTCATCAGATCGATCCACGGCTGATGAGATCGACAAGTACTTACTACCACTGGTTCGACGGGCAGGAGCTGCTCGAAGAGGCCGGGGGAGCACTCGTCGTGTGGGCGGTGGTGGTGTGGACGGTCGTAGTGTGCGAGGGAGGGGTGTACACGGACGTGGTGTGGACGGAGGTCGTGTGGACGGACGTGGACGTGGTGTGGGCGGGAGGCGTGTAGACGGAAGTCGTATGCGCGGTGGTGTGGACCGTGGACGTCGCGCTGTGAGGCAAGCAGCAGTTCTTGCTCGAGTTCCATCCCCAGCCAGACGAGCAGGAGGGGGTAGTAGTGGTAGGGTGTTGGGGGACACAGCAGTTCTTGCCGTTGTTCCACTCCCAAGAGCTCGGGCAGGAAGTGCCGCTGGGGGGCTTGGGCGCGTTCGAGGAACCGCCGTGAGGCAAGCAGCAGTCCTTACCGCTCCAGCTAGGAGAACATTCGTGGTCAGCACAAGCCAGCGCTAGACGCAAAATACTCACTAGAATTCACTGGAACCGCAGGAGCTGCTGCTGCTGGAGCCGTAGTTGGGGCTAGCGAATACGAGCGGGAGCGCGGCCGCGACAACGAACAGGCGGGCAAAGAGCGTCATTTTGAACGATCGTGGGGTCCCAGGGAATATGGGAGGGGGAACGGACTGGGGAGGGG